>JANVCQ010000040.1:8777-19976 GCA_025531925.1 Erythroxylum plowmanianum | reverse complement strand
GGGGGGTTTGGTTTAATAACAAAATAAAGTAAAACTAAACTAATTAAAAATTTGAAAATGATCAAATTGATGAATTCGTTAGACATCCGATTCTTTGATTTGATCTCAGCCTGCACCCAGTTAAATATATTTCATTGAATTGCTATCTTTATACCTCTTCTTGAACTATTGGTTGTAGATTAACAACAAGCTATGTTAATCCTGATTTTTCCTTAGGTCATAGTTAATTAAAAAGAGCTTATTAATTAACCCTAACTATCGGATAACCTAGGAGATACTCTCTAAGTTTAATCGAACAGCCACCTCGTGAATGAGAAAAACAAACCAATCTAAGTAATAATCTCACAAGCTCAAATTATTTAACATAGGTTATGTTATCCCTAATTATATGTTACCATTAATTGCTACAAATGAATTCAAACGCGACTATTACATATCGTATTTAAAGTTCAAGCAATGGGTTCTGATGAAAAACAATCCAATAGATCATCAAGATAATTCCTACACAACACCCAATCCATAAATGCAAGATAACGTAAACAATATGAAAAGAGAGTAAGAATAACAAGCATAATGAAAAATATGCTTAACGAAGTTCTTCAGCGTCGATGTCACCTCTGAACTAGTGTCAGAAGTCTAACTCTCCATAGGTCTCCAAAGGATGAGAGGTTTTCCCTCTTCAAGAGCTCACTCTTTCTCTAAACGAAAACATAGCTTCTGCCATCACAAAACAATGTATTTATACTCAAAACTAGGTTTTTGGGTGAGCTGGCAGCATTTCACGGGCGTGTTTTGTGTTGTCATAGGTGTGCATAGTGGTGCCACGTCCATGAAAAATTGGTTATGGGCGTGCATAAAGTGTCACGCCCATGATAAATAAGTCATAGGTGTGACTAACATACTCACGCCTATGACTTTTATGTCATGGCCAAGAGTCATTTCTAGCATTCTTCTTTCTTGATATTTTCAACATATACTCTTCGATTTATGCATTTTCTTGTCTCCTCTTGCTCTACTACTTCTCCTTCTTGCTCCATGAAGACAAGTGAGTGTGAATCTCAAGGAAAAAACTCAAATATAATGCTTTTGACTCACTTTAGCTCTTTCACTTTCGAATTGTACCTAAAATTAAATATGAACCAAAGTAAGTATCTTAAGCATTTTAAAGCCTTAATCACTAATTGTCGATGATTAAATGTATCAACAATTAAGCACATATCAACTTCTCCTACACTTAACTTTTGACCGTCATTGGGCAAGATATCAATATCAAAATCACATACCCCAAAACACTTACTCATTTTCCATATTTCGCAAGAACATATAATCATAAGCAAAGATAAATAACTTTCAAAAACTATAGTAAGAAATTAACATTCAACGCTTCTACTCATGAACAACAAACGTTCATCACGTTTAGAAACCGAGCAATCTAGAGGTAGACTTAGAAAATGTGTTTAAATAAGTTCAATTCATGGGTACACTCAAGTACCATTCATGATCTTGACATTTCACAACTTTGTAAATCATTTCATTTCTCCACCACTAAGGTTCACATGCATAATCATGAATCAAAGCACTTTTAAGGTTGTAATATGGCAAGGGTAAGGTGAGATGTTTTTTTGATAATGTAGTGTAAAAGCCATCAAAGTTAGTAAAACAAGAAAAATACTCAATATATCATCAAAGTGCAAAAACCAACATTCACTCACAATTGTGTACATCAACTATAATGAATACAAAAACTATGTTTCCTAGATCAAATTCAAGCTCTCACACCACAAACCACATAAAGCATAACCATACCTTATATGCATCATAGTCATATCACCCATTTAATACAACTTTAGGAGGAATGACTAATCATAAATACTTTGCAAACGATATGCTATTCCTCCTTGACAATTTTATTTAAACATATATTTTTTCTTTTCTTTTCTTTTTCTTTTTTTTTCTTTTTACTTTTGCCTTTCCTTTTCTCTTTTAATTTTTCTTTTCTTTTTCAAAGAAGCTACATCAACATGAGAATTTTATTGATAAGATATATAAAATGACATCCCAACAATTATAACCATCCCACACTTATGTTCACCCCCACACTTATACTTTTGTACATCCATAAACTCAACAATTAACAAATGCCCTACTAACTTTATGGCTTGGGTAAGACATTTTGTTAAGTTTAAAGTATGTAATATGATTAGCACAAAAAAGAAAGGCTAATAAAGCTCAAAGGGGCTCAATAAAGGAAAATTCATATCAATAGGTAGGCTATTTGGCTAATGTAGCTTGTAAAAACAAAGAATGCCTAATCATTTTTTATCATGCATGTGATAAAAATGTGGTCTCAAATAAAAATTCAAGACAAATTCAAGATGTATATGTCATGAAGGTCACACATAAACAAAAGACAATGAGATTAATATAGATATGTTAGTCTAATAAGGCTCAAAATCCCATTGGCTTTTGTCTATCGCTAGTTACTACCCTTCTAAAAATAATGCACATTGACTAATCACAAGAGTAAAAGTACATGCTAAAGTTGCCTTGGATTTTCTAGTCAATTCACACTCCAATCATTACTATATAATCCTGGAAGCAATAAAAAAGAGAAAATGTATGTTTGTTCTATTTTCTCTTTCATTTTGTTGAAAACAAAAAAACAAGTAAGAACAAAAAAACATAAAAACACATATGAATATAAGAAAGAAATGTGAAAATGTAAAGGTAAAAAAAAATTCCCTTGAGTTCCCTCCTAAATAGTGCCTTTATTTATTGTCGTTGGCTCGACTCCTTTTTCTCCTCATCATGTGACAAAATTGTGATTTTTAGGTGTCATATGTGCTTCCTCCACTTGAGGTTCTTGAGGATAGGGCTTAAGTTGATGATCATTCACTTCCAGCATCTTAATCTTTACTGAGTCGAAGCACTCTGGAAAGATCTCATATGTCTCTTCATCTTTTTCTTATTGGTTCAATTTCTTTAACCTGCTAGGTAAAGGTAAAGAGTCAGTCTTACTAATAATTAGTAACTCAGTATTTACCTTCAAGCTAAAAGATGTATCCTTTTCTTCTTCGAGCTCGTTCTTCACTTCTTAGACACAAGCAATTCCTTGAGTAGTATTCTCAAGCTCCTCTTCACTCTGTAAGACCTTTGCACTAATATCCCTTGGGTACACCTCATGTTGGGATAGTTGTGCCTCTTCGTGATGCTAGGTGGTTGATAATTTCTGCCAGCTAACCCACATGGCTTGCCAAGTTTTGGAGTATCTTGATGGAATTGTATCATATCCTCCTAGAACTACTGTAATTGTAAAGTATTAGCAGCAACAACAATAATTGATTCTTCTAGAAATGTACCTGAGTTTTGTTACCACTCTAAATCTTAGAAGCTAGACCAATATTGTCTTTCCTCCATTTAAAATTGTAAAGTGTTAACAGTGACAATAATAACTAATTCTTCTAGAGATGGGCCTGACTTGTAATAAGAAGCATCTAGTTTATACGGAAATTTATTACAAGCATTTGGTTTATACGAAAATTGCTGTGTGTCCTGCATACTATCAAGCAAGCAATTAAGTTGATTATCCTATCCATAACTAAAGTTAGTATGATCATTCTAAACATAGTTATAGGATTGAGAATATGAGTTATAGAAAAAAATTACTTCCATCTATGTAATTTTAATTTTAAAATTTTTTCACAAAAAAACTAAACAAAAAGTGAAAAGATTAAGAAATAAATGCAAAAATTAATTAGCAACAAATAAGTACAAAACACCAATTAAACTCAAGAACAAAAACTAAAGCATCGTACTCCTTGACAATGGCTCCAAAATTGATGTAGTGTGTTGTAATACTAGTCAAAATAAATTGACCTACAACTATAGCAGTGGTGAGTCTAGGTCGATCCTATAAAGAGTATGTGTAAAGCTTTTGAAATGAAAATAATTATTGTCTAGGTTTTTTTTAGGGGGGGGGGGGGTGGATTGGTTTCGTTTAATAACAAAATAAAGTAAAACTAAACTAATGAAAACATTTGAAAATGATGAATTCGTTAAGGATTCGGTCCTTTGGTTTGATCTCAACCTCCACCCAGTTAAACATATTTCATTGAATTACTATCCTTATACCTCTCCTTGAACTGTTAGTCATAGATTATCAACAAGCTCTATTAATCCCTGTTTTTCCTTAGGCTATAGCTAATTAAGAAGAGCTCGTTAATTAACCCTAACTAATGGATAACATAGGAGACCCTCTGTAACACCCCACTCCTGTCTGACAAATGCTTGTGCGCCCTACGATCACACGTGCACATGCTCGATAGAAGTAGCACATTAACTATTTCACCTTCACTATATCACATGGCATCGTAAGTAAAACCATAAATAACACATTGTCTGAAAACCAACATTTTTCTCATTTCATTTCTCAAACTATAATTCACACTGTAGCATTAACCAACATTTATATTTAACAATGTCAACCTAGAGTGTTTACAACTTAGTCTACATAATATGCTACATACATAAGGAAACTAAATAAAAATTAAAACAAACTATTTCTTCAGTCCCATTTGATCGACCTTTGAGCCATATTTGAGCTCCAAAAGTTGTACAAAATAGCTTCTATGCAATTTTAGAAGCTAGGTCGTCACTCTCTCGAACTTGAAATTGTTAATGTTGTAATTTTGATAAGTTTTGCGAACTCAGTAAAGTAACCATCCTCGATGGTTCACTCTTGTCATACAACACAACATTTCATATTATCATATAATTAATATCAACTTGGTCACATCACGTAATGTTATAAATCACTTGTTCACAAATCTCATAATTCAAACACAAGTTCATACCATTCATTATCACATATTCATATAAGGGAAGTCATCATAACAATGCAATTATTCAATTTATTCTTATCATATTTGAATGCAATGTTTATAAGACTCAATTTATTTATTACGTTGTTGAGATTGTGTGCTTTTTTCACTGTCCCTTATTTATTGTGGATACCAGGCTCTTTCATACTGTCCCTTATCTATTAAGGATATAGGACTCTTTAAACACATTAAACCTTAGGCTCTAATCACGAATGTCTGAGCTTTAAGCTCCTTTTTTTTCTTACTAGCAATATCAGTTACAAAAGCCTTTAGATTACATGCATTGAAATGAAATGCATGCCAAAATTCAGTTATCACATTCAATCACTTTCAATCACATTCATTTTCGTATTTGCGCATTAACAGTAATCATCGGGCTAGGTCTGGAATTCAACTTTTTAATTGAGAATCAAATAGTCAATCTCATTCACATACAAGTAGCACTTCCAATGATGTTTACATGCATCAAACGCCAGGACAATTATTGCCCAGAATTCGAAATACAATCAGCACATATCAAATTCAATTCAGTAATAAACAGAATAAATTAAGGTGAGACCATTTTAGGTACAATTGCTCCCTTTTTGCTTATTGCCTTGAAGTTCCGGCAATATCTTGAAGTGATCGCTCTACTTACTCTTCTATATGCAATCAAATATAATTTTACGTTATCATATTATTCATGTAACTGAATATGCATTTTTATAAATGTATCATGTAACACGCATGTTCAATGACATATGACTAGGTATACTTCTATAATAAACCGATGCAAAGATCAATTGTACTCCAAAATGTCAAAATTCATACACTCATTAACCATTCCAACTTTCTTTTCAACATAGACTTTTGGGTCTGCTTTACATGATCATTAGGACAAGGAAAATGGTGTATTTCTGTAACACTTTATTCTAGACAATTGTTCCCCTGTGCCTTAAGTTTCTAATGACACCAATATCATACAATTTGGTTCATTATTCTATGAGTTATGCTCAAAACACTACAGATTGAGTACATTTGAAATTTTGGCTAGGGCATAATCATGCATTCAAAGTTGTACAACCCATATCTCTCTAGTATAATATCCAAAAATTACAAATTTTATACCAATTAAAAGCTAAGAGAATAAGCCACAAATTTTGTGAAGACATCTTTATCTGATTCACCTACATCAATACAGTTTATTTGATAATAACAGGACATGATTTCTGTAACAGATAGTGTTATAGCCTAAACCAAGACTCAATTTCAAGCTAAATTTCAAGATGTTTAAGGACATAATTCAAATTCAATTTCTTCTTAACACTTGTAGCCAAAATTTTCTAGTTCAATTGAAATCAAGAATCATTTCATTTGTAAATCTACAGATCAAGATATAATCAAAATATCGAAATATGTTTAGTGAAAGTTTTCCATTTCATAATATTCTAGCACACTTCCTTATTTTCATCCTAAATCCATTGATCAAATCTTTCTCGAATGAATTCAGATGGCTCTAAATTTTCATGGAGAGGAAGAAAAATGTTTTATAAATCTATTGGTTTAAGTTTCAAGTCAGTTGGAGGTCGGATGAAAAAGTTATAGCCAAAAAATTCAAAGCTATTTAGTTTCAGGAAACCTTCGGGTGCATAATCGTGCACTCCATTATTTTCCAGATTTTTCAATACTTCTTCTCTTCTGCTTCCTCCCTTTTACCATTTAATCCAGTATTTCTAAAACTCTCATGCATTTCCACTCCCATTTACATTCATCTCACTATCAAAACCTTTTAAAATTCAAGATCACAAGAACATCACAATCAAATTTCACATACGGTTTTTCCTGCAAATTTGTGCATTTTCATTTTTTCTGCACTTGTTTTCCATTTTTTGCACTTTTTTTATATCATGAATCATAATCCAAAACACAGAACCTAATTCCAGTTTTCTTCACTTGACTAAATCTCTTTCAGATTCTCACAACCTAAATACATTTTCTGCCCAAATTCGACTTCACTAAACTTTCATTTATTCATCACTATCACCAAATTGTTGCTTATACAACTCTTACATGCATTCATTTCTAGCCATTAAACCATCATCAAAAATCATTTTACAGTACTCAATAAATCTGAAGACACAACTTACTTGATTTCAAAAAAATTCCCAGCAGTAAGAGAACAACAGGTTTCGATGGATGCAAGAGTAAAATCTAATTTTAGTGGAAATAAAATCAAGAGAACAAAGCAGTGTCTAGATTGCCAACTACACAACCAGATACATGTAATGATTTGGTGATGGATGTGAGAGTTTTTGGTGTTGGTAATTTTCGGTTAAGAACACCGGAAGAACTGGAAAAATTCTCAACAGAGCACGTGACTACGTGTGCTCATTGCATATGGGCCATTTGTCAAACATAAAAGGCTGCCACATGTCACTCTTCCATATGTCAAATTTTCCTAGTCCAAGATATCCCAAAGTTTCGAAAATTTTCTAAAATTCACTAAAAATTTTGAAATAATCATAATATGTTCCAAATAAATTTTCAACACAAATAATCCATGATTCACATTTTAATCGCATTTATAAATCAATTATACCCGAAAATGTCATTGAATGCATGCATAATTATTTTAATGTGTCAAAAATAACCGTTCACGTGTAAATGTATATTCAATTATGTATGAGTATGAAATACATTTCTAAAGTCTCTGTATACTCTCATAGACACTATTATGGGATTCTAGCCCCAAACATGGGATGTTACATGCTCTCTAAGTTTAATCGGACAACTACCTTATGAATGAGAAAAATAGACCAATCTAAGTAATAATCTTACAAGCTCTGATTATTTAACCTAGGTTACATTATCCTTAATGATATATTACCATTAGTTGCCACAAATGAATTCAAACATGACTATTACGTATCATTAAAGTTCTATCAATGGGTTCTTATGATAAACAATCTAATAGAGCATCAAGATCATTCTTACATAATACCCAATCCATGAATGTAAGATAATGTAAAGAATTCAAAAAGAGAGTAAGAATAACAATCACAAAGAAAAATATGCTTAACCTGGTTCTTCGGCGTCGATGTCGCCTCCAAACTGACATTAGGAAGTCTAACTCTCCATGGGTCTCGAAAGGATGAGAGGTTTTCCCCTCTTCATTCTCATGAAATCTCAAAATCGAGAGCTCACTCTTTCTCCAAACAAAAACACAACTTCTATCTGTTGGATCAAAAACAAAAGCATGCAAGATTTGGCTAAAATGGTAGATTTCAAAACTTTTTCGAAATAAAAAATGTAGCGAAAATAACATATCCAAATCAACATGTTTTAACCATATATAATACGGTGTAAGGAAAATAATTGACATAAGAATAAGGTAGTAGAAATATACCGACTCCTTACTATAGCTTTGACTCCTCGCTTTTGTATCCTCTCCAAATCCTTGCTATAGCTTTGACTCTTTCGTATCCTTTTCTTTGTCAATATATCCTCTCATTGTTGTTGTATCCTCGACCAATCTGATCTACCACTTATTCTTCTTGGACAACTTGGTTAACAAGATCCTTTGGTATAAAAGGAGAAGAAATATTTTGAGGAGATTTTTCTTAGAAGAAAGAAGCTAAAAATGAGACTCTTCTCATTCAAGTTTCGGTTATGCATGCATGAGAGGAGAGAGTGAGTCAAAAATGCAAGAACACTTCTTACTCTCCTTTGTCAATTTCGGTTATCATCAAAGAAATAAGTGATGTGCATCTAATGCATCACTTCATTCTTTAATCAATCATAAAGAAGCCAATAAATGAGACTCTTCTTATTTGTTTAAGATGGCTACATGAAAAGACAAATAACCTAAATGAGACTTTCGCATTTTTGGTTATGGATGAAAGAAGGAAGAGAGAGTACATCAAATGCACCTCTTCCTTTCTTAATTAAATGAATGCTAAAAGGTTGCATTACATGCCAACATTAAAAGACAACCATTAAACCATTTAAAGATAAGATTATTACTCCATTTAATGATGATAAAAGCATGATAAAAATCATCTTTAATTTAGCAATTCAATGCTAAATGTGTAGCTGTACATTTAGGTATAAAAAATCGAAATATGCCCTCCTTCTTTCTTTAATAACTCTGTTTCAATTTAATTAATCTAGTTAATCAAATCAAACCAAAGTCAAACCCAATATTAAATGTTCATTTGGGCTTCTAATTAAAGTAAGCCCAACATTCAATCATGGGCTTTAAAACCTTTATTTATATTTCTTACTTTCCTTGATAACCTTCCTAGAAGTCAAGTGGAGAATCTAATTGGACTTAGATAATTCAAGCTTCAATAAGCCTGGAATTAATTTAATCTCATTAGAATTAATTCTAGCTTATTAACCAAACGTCATTCCACTAAAGACAATTAGTTGAACTCTTGAATTACTAAATATTATGAGAACACATGTTTCAAATAAAATGTCCAATTGTAAACTTTATTATGAATCATATTATAACCATTCACACAATAAAGGGTAAAATTACCATTTTGCCCCTATGTTGGATTTTCTTCTAAATCATCCGTTTTACTCTATATGGTGATTAATACACAAGATCTTATCTTGGTGTTAAGACTTGATGGGTAGCTATTCTATCAAACTACTGGCGCCAATTTAATCACTAAACTCTATAAAACATCTAGAAGTGATGATATCACTATAAACTCTTTATTTGAGTAAATGTTCCCTAATACATGTTTCAATTAATGATTCTAACATGCAAACACTATATTGATACTCTGTAAAAATCTATTCCGATCATGTTAAGAATTATAATGAAACACATATAAGTTTACTACTCATCAAGATAGTGGTTCGTAATAAAAGAATGCTAAGGTGTATGTTTTAAGATTAAAGTAACGACTCACTTTATTCTTTAAAAACATACTTGATTCCAGATTTATTTAATAATGCCATTATCGATAGTCAACTACTATCATGATAATGAAACTCATCATTGCCTTGAAGTAAACTCTTTTACTTATATGGAGATAAATCGCAACACTACAGTCTAAACCATAATCAAGCGACCAACTTGATTATTCCACTGTGAATCAACTAATTTAGATTCTAATAATATACATGTTTCCCATACATCTCCATGTATATGTATATTACTTACAAAAGAATCTTAGTACCTTATAACTAGATATATATGCTCATACAAATAAAACCAAACTCTTTTATTTTATTAATAATAAATATTTTCATAACAAAAGTAATTAGAAGAAGATTAAGTTATATGTAAATACACTTGCTTTCCAGAGCACTATATTTATATAACCCCAACACTGTCGTCATAAAATAATGTTTTTATACTCAAAACTAGGTTTTTGGGTGAGGTGGCAGCATTTCACTGGCGTGTTTTATGTTGTCATAGGTGTGCATGGTGATGTCACGCCTATGGTAAATCAGTCTTGATGTTTTCAACATATACTCTTTATTTTATGCATTTTCTTATCTCCTTTTGCTCTAATCCTTCGCTTTCTTGGTCCATGAAGACAAGTGAGTGTGAATCTCAAGAAAACGACGCAAATATAGTACTTTCGACTTACTTTAGCTTTCTCGCTTTCGAATTGTACCTAAAATCAAATATGAACTAAAGTGAGTGTCTTAAGCATTGTAAAGCCTTAATCACTAAATGTCATGGATTAAATATACCAACAATTAAGCACATATCAGGGTACTAGGATAAGAGTAAAGGATTTTATATAAAGAGGTCCTTTTCTTTCTCATAAGTCATAATTTGTAGTGCTTCTCGTTTGGTTATTTAGCCTAAATATTTTCTTATTTAACTTCAACATTTTCTTGTAATGACTTGTTTGATTTATTTATTTACTTGCAAAGATGGATAATGGGAATGTGTGACTCAAAGTTATGAATACCTTATCGGACTTGGTATCGGATTGGATTCTGGAATAGAACTATACTGGTACCGGTCGATACCGGGTACTGTTTCGGGCAATTTTTTAAATTTATAAAATAGTCCCTAAAATTTTTAAAAATTGCAAATTAATCCATATTAGTATATTGTACAATTGTACTGTATACTTTACTAGTTTACTGTTTACATCAACCATGCTTTCAAAAATTTTAATAACAAATAATAATCATAATTAATATAAAATAAGTAAATAACAATAAATTTTAAATATTTTACATATAAATAATAACCACAATTAATATAAACAAAGACAATCATCATTATACACACATCAAATTAAGAATAATACAAAGTATTTAAAATATTACAAATTACAATAATACAATTTTATCATTTTAA
>JANVCQ010000039.1:17496-38835 GCA_025531925.1 Erythroxylum plowmanianum | reverse complement strand
GAAGATCAAATCTTCCTCTTTCTCTTTTCCTTCTTGAAAAACTCTTAAAATCACTCTTCCAAAGCAAAGAAAAGATAAAACCCTAAGTTCTTCTTCTTCTTCTCTTCTTTCCCTCTCAACCGAAACTCACCTCTCCTTTTCTTCAAAAATTTCGTTCCTTCTCTCCAAAACAAGACAAAAAAATGCTTTTGTTTCTTTCTTTCTTTTTAATGAAGCTAAAAAGACCAAACTACCCCTCCTTGTAAGCCTTATACCTTTTTAACCTTAAGTGATCTTCCCATTTTGCCCTTATATATTCTTATTCCTTCAATTAAACTCACACCATACTATACTCCATCTTAATCTTAATTTCTCCATTTAATACTTCTAATGCCATCAATCTAAGCAATAAATCCTCCAACCTTTAACATGCTAATTAAACTCTCACCAAAAGCAATTAATCAAACAAAACCTCAAAAATAAATTGAAAACATGCTTATTCAATAAGAAAAAATTTGGGGGCCAACATATAGGGTTATTTTAAGGAACCTTCATTAGTCATCCACGGTTCATCTTCCTTCTTTGATACCATAAGTGTCGGGCCCTATTTCCAAATTATTCATATACTAAAGCAAATATTCTGTACTTAACTTCCATCCAGAATTTGAAAGTCTTAAGGACTAAATTAAAATTCAATTCCTTCAGATCATTTGTAGCTTTATTCCTCTAGTTTATTTAGAACAAGAATCATCTTATTTAAAGGTTGGATGATGCAGTTATGGCTGAAAGAATCAAACAAGGTTTTGTCCTCAATCATATTAAACCTATTTCGGGACAATTGGCATAACTTTCTTCATAGGTGTCGAATTAAGGTAATCTTAGGATGGTTTTGAATAAAATTTCGAGATATACAACTTTTATGAAGACCTTGAAGATATATTCTATAATCTAAAGGGTCAAAATTGAACCAGAAAATGTAAGATGAACAATACCTAAAAGAAGTTTATGAACAGTGCATAGAAGATGTTTAACAATTAGCATAATTTTCTCTAGAGATATCATATCAAGGCTATTATTAGATAGTTTAAAAGAGAACTTCAAGATCTACAACTTTAATGAAGACCTTGAAGATAGATTCTATCATCTAGAAGGCCAAAATTGGACTAGAAGATGTAAGATGAATAGTACCCAGAAGAAGTTTATGAACAGTGCATAGAAGATGTTTAACAATTAGCATAACTTTCTCTAGAGATATCAGATCAAGGTCATTCTTAGATGGTTTGAAAGAGGACTTCAAGATCTACAATTTAATAAAGACTTGAAGATATATTATGTTATTTAGAGGGTCAAAATTGGACCAGAAAATGTAAGATGAACAGTACCTAGAAGAAGTTTATGGACAGTGCATAGAAGATGTTTAACAATTAGCATAATTTTCTCTAGAGATATCATATCAAGGTTATTATTAGATGATTTAAAATAGGACTTCAAGATCTACAACTTTCATGAAGATCTTGAAGATAGATTCTGTCATCTAGGGGGTCAAAATTATACCAAAAGATGTAAAATGAACAGTACCAAGAAGAAGTTCATGAACAGCGGATAGAAGATGTTTAACAATTAGCATCACTTTCTCTAAAGATATCAGATCAAGGTCATTATTAGATGGTTTCAAAGAAGACTTCAAGATATACAACTTTCATGAAGACCTTAAAGATACATTCTATCATCTATAGAGTCAAACTTGGACTAGAATATGTAAGATGAACAATACCTAGAAGAAGTTTTAGTCAAAGACCTATTTTGGAACAATTGGCATAACTTCCTCTAGACATATTGGATCAAGGTCATTCTTAGATGGTTCGAAAGAGGACTTCAAAATCTACAACTTTTATGAAGACCTTGAAGATAGATTATGTCATCTAGTGGGTCAAAAATTGGACCAGAAGATGTAAGATGAACAGTAACCAAAAGAAGTTTCAGTCAACATAAGAAAAAGCAGAAGGTCAACCTAAGAAGAAGTAGAAGATCAATATAAGAAGCAGCAGGAGGTCAGACTAAGAAAAAGCAGAAGGTCAACATAAGAAAAAGCAGAAGGTCAACCTAAGAAGATACAGAAGGTCGACCTGTCGACCTAAGAAGATACAAAAGGTTTCAACAAGGCATAAGAAGATAGGTTTCTATAGGGTCTTCCTCATATCGCCAAAGTTCTGAATCACTAACTCCATTTTCCAGAGCATCTTTACTTATAAAGATTATAACTTTCGACTCAAATGTCCAAAAATTTTATACTATATATCGTTGGAAAGATAGAAAGATAAGCTACAACTTTCTAGAGACAACTTTATCCAATTCAGCCTAAATCAATACAAGTTTTTTCCTGAAGTCAAAATACAAATTTTACCTATATGGAAGACTTGAAATTTGCACTATGCAAAGTTGGAATGTCCTGAGCATAACTTTTCAACTACCAAATTGACTTCATTAAACTCTCAAATCTCAACTCATTTGACTCATCACATTTAACTACATCTGATCAGTCATAATTCTTATGTTTTTTTTCCATAACATCTCACTTTTATATATATATATATATATATATATATATATATTAACAATTCATGTTCAAAATCATCTAATAACTTCTTCACGTATATCTAATTTCTTCTCACATCATCCATACACCATTCATATTTCATTAATATTAAAAGAATAAAGTCTTACAAATCCTTAATGGCGTGTCAAGCCCCAATACATCATCGTCTCAAAATCTCAATTTACAAAAGAATCTTGAACAAATAAACCTGAAATGCGACTAAAGTACTGTGCTTTCCTAAAACCAACCCAAAATACAAAATAAGCAATTTTAGAGAAATTCCCTTAAACTCTTGATCACTTGGTCTTTTAGTTATCACCTAAAAATGGGACAAAAGGATGTAAGCTTGAAAGTTCGTGAGTAACAAGTTTATAATGGAGAATAAGCAAAATCGTTGAAAAGTTCTTTTGTTATAGAAAATTCATGTTGAATTCATGAAATGCAAAGTTTTCAAATTCCCAAGTCTAGCTCAAAACTCATAATTACACATCATCACATAAACATAGCATGTACATTTCCCCACCAAAGCATAACACTCAATTATGCACCATTCTTGACAATTCAGAGATGCAATGCACAAATAAATGGCTCGAGGGTTCTATGAAAATAGAATGGAGAAACCAAAGTTTACCCCATAAATAAAATGAGTCCAATTTTGAAGCTCATATGTCACAAGCAGGCAGCCAGGAGAAGGCTCTTGTCAACGTGCATGTGACGAATAGAATAGTTCCACTCTTGCCCAAATAAAAGCACATATTCGTTTTCTCATATGCTCATACTTTCATGCTTTGTCTTCTTTTCATTTAATATAAAATGCCATGACATTTTTCAAGGCATAACATAAATATTTCACAACCATTTCATCATCAAAATTCATACATCAACATGTAGAAATTTCTCAAATCACTCAAAAGCATCAAAAGCAACATTTATGAAGTAATTAAAATCATTTTATTTTCTTAATTTGGAAAAGCATTAGTGGCTCATAACTCTATTATAAACATGTAACCCACCTTGATCTCCTTGCTTAAAGACTTGCTCAAAATGCCTCCACTCTTGCTTCTCTTTCCTTTCTTGATTTTCTTCTACAATAACAAAAATCTCACTCAATAAGGTTTTCAATTGAAAATCCCACAAAACATAATCACTAAAATTGGTGCTAGAATACTTAAACCCATGCATTTTCTAAACTCCACGAACCAAAATCCTTCCAAAAATTCAAAAAATTCAAAATGATCTTACCTTGATTCTTCACCAAATGAAGAGATCTTTAGCTCAAATAGAAGTTCTTCTCTTCCTCTACCTTTTTCGCTCCTTGAATAACTTCAAAATCTCCCTCAAGACTAAGAAATGATGAAATCCTAGCTCAACTATCTTCTTTCTCTCATTTTTTTCTTCTCTTCGTATTTCTCTCTTTTCTTCATTACATACTCTCTTTTCTCTTCAATTTTCATTTTTCCCTTCTTAAAAAGCAAGACTACATTTCTTTCTTCCATTTCTACCTTTAATGAGTCCAAAAAGTCCATTTAACCCTTCTTTATAAGTTTATGTTCTTTTAACCTTAAGTGTCTTGCCAAAAATACCCTTGAACATTCTTATAACCTTAACATTTTAATTCCATTAATCCATGCAATAAAATCCTACTAACTTTGACATAATAATTAACTCCAAAAATTTAATCTATCAAAACCTCAATTTTCATTTAAACCATGTTTGATTTAAAAAAAAAAATCGGGGGCCAACACAATCTTTATAGAATGCCTTGATGGTTGTTTGCACTTCATGTGGTTGTCAAATAACAAATACAAGAAACATAATGCATTCATTTCCTTCCCAATGATAGAATCAAAATGTGGCTTTTATATCAAATTAACAATTACATGAAGTGCAACAACCATCAAACATAAATAAATATAGAAAACATAATAAAAATATACTTAAATTCCTTAAAAAATAGAAACCTTACCTGTTACTGGGAAGAGAACAGAGCCACTAACTACTGAGGAGTGAAGCTAGAATAGATAGAGTTTTAGATTGTCGAAGAGAGTCAACTGGTTGAAAATGATGCAGTACAGAAGGAGGGACATGTTGCATATGAAGGCCAAAGGGAGGGAGTGCAACTAGAGACATCTAGATTATATGGGAGAGAGTGAGAACTGAGATGATTTTAACCTATAATAAAACAATTCCATTTTACTTAGGTGTAAAACAGAAGCTCCTAGAGTAAAATGAAGTCATTTTACACTTACATCTTATAAAATAGAAGTTTCATTTCCTCAACATAAAATAATGTCATTTCAACCAATCAGGCCTTGGGCTCATTTGAGACCTAAATTTTGAAAAAAAAAACTTAAAGCCCATCCTAAAGCTAGGTCAAGCAGAGCCTGGCTCGGGCTAATTTGCCATTTCTAATAAAATGGTAGCATAATCCTTATACTTGTCCGAGTTTTTTTGTTGCATACAAACCTTTAGCTAAAAAGTATTTAGAATAGCCAGCACGAAAATCAAAAACCAAAGGCCAAGCGTAGCTATTATAAAAAATTGTTCACATTCAAAATGTGAAATACTTTAGCTACCTTTAAAATCTTAACTCAAGATATCATTAAAAAGGATATTTTCAAAATTTATGAGGCATCAAAAATACAACATTAATAATGGAAAGACACGATCATATTATATATATGAACATATAAAGATTAAAAAAATTATATCATTGCCACATCTTATTATATTAATAACATTTGAACTTTATACAATCATAAATAAGATAAACAATAAAAATAAATATATTTTGAAAAATCTTCTATTGATTTTGTTTTGTTTTGTTTTGTTTGACCTTTCAATTTATTTTAAATGTATATTTATTTATGTGCCCCTTTTAAGTGATAAACTAACAATTGTATTAGTTGATAGTTTGATTAACTTGGAACGTCGATACAAAATTTTCAACAATAAATTTTAAAATTGTAGCACAAATGATGTCATAGTTGGCAAAATTAAGAGTAAGTTGCATGTTGGAATCTTATTTATAGATAGAGGAATCTTTAATATACGTTGTTATGCATATATAATGAATTTAATTGTGAAAGATAAGATGGACATTATTAAAGAAGGTGATTGAACCAATTTAATATAATGTAGTGTTATTGGAGTGTAACACCTAAACCAGTTGAGAAATTTGAGGAAATAGTAAGACAATTATGCATTCTTTATAATATGAAGTTATGTCTGAATGGGCAAATAAGATGGAATTGTACTTTTAAATTGCTTGAAGTTAGAATTAAGTATATGGAAGTGTTTATCATGTTAAGACAACACAAATTATCTCTAATTTATTTTATGGCACAAAATATCCAACTATTCATATTTCTAACATGTGTGAGCTCAAATTAGCATTGTTTAAAGGAGTCACTTTTTCTAATAACGTGATTCAAATAATGACTAACTTGATGATAGAAAATTTTGATAGTTATTAAAATACGATTAGTAATTTTATGGTAATTACTATTGTTTTGGAGTTGAGGTACAAGTATGTTACAATTGAGTATTATTTTTGAAAGTTGTAAAGTGATTGAGTTTTAATAAAAATTCATACCATTAAATAGTTGTAATGTAATTTCTTTTCTTATTACCAATAAAGAATGAGTAAAAAATTTGATAATGATAGTTCGATTCTCTTTATAGATCATTATCAATCAAGAAAGTTATCAATTTAGATATTGATTTAAAAAAAATCATTAAAAAATTATGATTTCGTCTGTTAAAACTAACTTGAATAATTATTTGGAAACTAATGTTTTCCATACAACTATTGAAAATTTGGTATACTATTATGGTGAAAGTTGAATAGAGTTTAATCTCCAATTATGTAGACAATCGCATAAGTTTTATTAGTTATCCCAACGTCTATGGTTATTTCTAAATTTGTTTTTAGTATTAGTGATCAAATATTGAGTCCTCATTATAGTCGACTTTATTTGACAATTTTGGAGATCTGACGTGTATCAAAAGGATTACGTAATGAAAATAATTAGAGTAAACTTTGGAATTTATAAATTTTATATCCTCTATTTTACTTTTATAGATTTAATAATTCTCTATCATACGATTTTATATTTTCTTTTCATATTGTTACAAAGAAAAAGAATATAGATATATGATCCTTTTAGATAATTATGTAAAAAATAATCAAGGAAAGATAAATGTTATCTAATTATTACTAATAATGTATTAATCTAATAAAATTGTTGAATGCTTGGATACAATTTTTTAATAATATTTTTTAGATACAAAGGAAGGGATGAATATAAAGAAGATTAGTGATTAAATGTAATTACTTTTTTCTTTTTCATAATTATTTAGGCTAAATTTATGTTTTAGCCTTAATGTTTGCACCTAAATTTAAGTGGAAACATGTGTATTTCTAACCCTAACATTTGCATTAAAATACATTTTAGACCCTAATATTTTAAAGAATTCAAAGAGAATCCTAATTTTTTAGAACTATTCCAATTCATCCTTAAACTGATGGAACTCTTAATAGAGTCAACAGTTTGTCAGTTAAATGTCACTTTAACATTTAATATAACATATTTTTTAATTTTTGAATAGGATTTGTAGTATCACGTGGCTTCTACTAGGAATTATAGGTTTCACTTACATAAATTAAATATTAATTATAATTAACATAATTTTATGTTAGCCATAATAATTTTTAATTAACTTTAATCTAAATATCGAAACTTTCTCATAACTCCATCTCTCACTCATATGCATTGCGATCAAATTACTTCAAAAACCATCATCTTAAGTTCCAACAACTTTGGACAAAAACCAGAAATGCCATAACCATAATGTGTATGTGCTCCACCGCTATTGAATCTCCCATATTCTTATTCTTCAATACCCTAAAAGGTACTAAAAGATCTAGAAAAGGAGAACCTTTTCTCTCCTTCTGGGTATTTCTTAATACTACTAGATCTTGAGATGATCTTACTAAAGTTTTCCTATAAGTTCCTCATAATATTATGTCCAAACTGAAATATTTGTAGGAGCTATAAAGCATTTAGCTAGCTTTCCTTTGAAACTCCTAAAATATTCAAGGTCAAACACGTTCCATCCTTTCGTAAAGCTTCTTATTCTTTATCATTTCCTTACTATATAAAGATCATTTCATATCATTAGAGTAGCTCTTATAACTTAATTCTTCAAATTAGATCCATAGAGATAGATTAGGAAGTTGTTTACCTATACTAGTCTAACTACATAGAAAATATACAAAAGGTGTTTAGCATTTGATATGTTTGATACTTATGAAGTACTAAAGATATCGATTATTCTATTTATGAGATAGTATTTTAGTTCAAGATTATATGAATATTAACTTTAGAAGTAAAAGTTAGTTAATTTATATTTTACTTGGAATAATATTCTTTTGAGATTGGAAAGTTTCTAATATAGCATTAATTACTAATTAAGTCATAATACATTTTTCATTTGGATTAAATTATTACTTGGATCAATAAGTTTTTTAATGAATTTTGTATAGTTCATACAATAATGTATTATGGAATATTAGAGTCATTAAACATGCAAAAGGAGTTAAGGTTCCATCAAAGTAGTTTCTCTTAATTATTATGATAATTGAGATAAAATTTATAAAATTAAAAAAAGTGCTCACTATAAAAAATCTTGTAAAATTCTCATACCAAACTAATGTCCCAATAGTAGTAAGATCATCGTATGATGATATGGTATAAAACACTTAAACAATTGACTTAGAACAAGTAGGAGATTGTTGATTTACACCCTACAACCAATCAGTTTGTTATAGTTTAGTGACATAATTATTTAAAGGCAGATTTTATCCTATACTTATTCAGATGTATATTCTAAAGTTCTTGGGATAAATATGAATTATAAATAAAATTATGATAAGATTATAATTATGAGATTTATATTGCATTTATATGTTATTCCAATTCGTTCCTAGTCATTGTTCCATTGATAATGGATAGTAATAGACCATAAAAAGAGTAATGTACATTATTTTTCTTCCTTACGAAGGACGTAGTAAACCTCACAGACTAAATTATAGAGACATTTAAACAAATATGTGGGTGTTTAGAGAACAAGTTTACTGAACCGATCATATATAAGAACTTCATTTATAACATTACTTATATGTTTATGAAAATTCTCATTATAATGATTGCATAAGTTGTCATTCGACTTGAGATCTTCAAAGTATCTAATTTGGGGATTAATATGTTTTGATACTACTTTTGAATGTCATTGTTAAGGATAACTCAATCGGTAGTCATTGGATATAACATGAATTATATAAAGGTATGTAAGATATTGATATAGGATTATGATAAAGCAAATACACGCAAAAGATACTTTTAATTCAAATAAAATAACAGGGGCCTGTTGAAGTTTAAAACAAAAATAGGAGCTTGCAAAGCAGAGGAGCCTGTTATGCTATAGGACCTTGTTTAAGTAATAGAAGCTTGTTAACTGATGTAAGCATGTTAAGTGATAGAAGTCTGCTAAAGGATAAATCTAGTTAAGACAATTTAAAATATAAGGTGCCTGTTATAATGAAAGGAACCTTTAGCAAGTTGAAAATAGAAGGAGCCTACTATAATAGTGAAAGAGCCTTTTACTGAAATGAATACACACACACACAATATAATGCAAAAATATAGAAGTTAAAAAAGAGAGAGAAGGACGCAGTTGATGTATACTAGTTCGGCTTACAACTTAAGCCTACATCCAGTCTCCAAGTATCCAACTTGAGTATTTCACTATGAAAATCTAACTAGTAATTTGATAAGCCTCTTTAAGCTCACGACTACATATTTTTCAAGGTTCCCCAACCTTCCACACTAGTAATATTTTATTAGCCTCTACAAGCTCTCAACAAATGAAGAAGTAATTTGCTCCATATGAGCTTCAGTGATCTTTTACAAAAAGAATTGATAATTTATAAGGCACAAGAGATTTTGATCAAGATATGATTTTTGGAAATATTGATACTTCTGAAGTATTTCAAGCTGGCGTCTGTCCCCCCGTTTGCAAAATGCAATTGTTAAATATATATTTTCTTCAATTAGTCGTTGTTTCATTTCTATTTTGAGTTGACTTTCAATCTTTAATATTATCTCTACTAGAATCTTGCAATAATCAATCATTATAAGAAATCTGTAGCTGATTGACGAATATATATGATTAGCAAGATCCTTCCGGATTTTGTAAAATAAATAAGGTAAGTTTATAAAGAAAGTTTCTGCAAGAAAGGGAGAATTTATCCTATGATTTTATTTCCTCTTAAGAATTATATCATTATCTTCAAAATGAAATAAATCAAATTTGAATTTTGAAATATTATATGGTCATCATCAAAACCATTAATAAGCCTAATAAATTCATCTCCTAAGGTGATTAGTGAGAATGTTATGTTATTTTCAATTAGTATTGATTCAGAAAATCCTTAGATAAGGTAAATAATACTTTGAAAATATTTTCAATTATCATTAATAGAATCAATTAATAACAGTAAAAAACTAATATGGTTGGACACAAATAGAGTAGACATTAATTTTATTAGTCTCTAATGGCACCCAAAAGGAGGGAAGGGTGAATTGGGCGTTTATAAAATCAATAATTTTCTAATCAGTGCACTCAATTAATAACAATCAATATAAATAAGGATGAGAAAATTGCTTAATATAAATTAACCAAATAATTGAGCACTGAATTAAAGAGGATAAGGAAGAGAGACTGCAAATTGACAAAGTGATATTACAATTAATTTTACAAACTAAAGAATGACCTTGATAAGCTTTAATTTTCTTGTGTCCTTGGTTTAATCTTCATTTCAACGGTTGTAAACTTCAAAATTTTTTTATCAACTTTATAAGTTATCTTCTTGAGTTTATAAATTCATTTTGTTCTTATATTACTTCTCATTAAAATAATAAACTCGTTTATAGTAATTATATTTTATTTTCACCAAAACACCGATTGAAATCTCCATTAGTTCAATAAATTCCATGGTTTATGTTTAATCATAATATTATATGATAAAAAAATAAATTATATGAAAAATTATACACAAAAGTTTAGTTTAAAATGATTTAATATTCCTTATATTTATTTTTCATTTGATCTATAAATATAAATTATTTAATTAGAAAATTAAAGATAAATTTAAAAAGTTTAATTTATCTAATCCTAAATATGATTTTAAGTTATAATTTATATACATTGTCAATATATTTATAAACCTATTGGGTCACATGCAAAGAATGATGAGAGACAAAGGCATTTTAATCAAGTTGGAATTTATTATAAAGTTTAAGAAATTTTAAGATTAAATATGAAAAATTTAATAAATAAGGACCAATATAAGATATTGGAACTTATTTTGATCAAATTAGTATTTAATAAGAATTAATTTTAATTTTAATTGAATTATAATTTTATTTCAATTAAACTACTAACAAGATCAAACCTATCATAATAGACTTGGATTCTAAAAAAGCTATCACTTCTTGTCGAGCCCTCTCTACATTACTTGTAGAGTTCTCTTAATATATTATAGGAATAGTAAGGTCAAATGCACAAATGACTATAGAGATATATATGAGTCAATTTCATAAACAATTCAAAGGAAATAACGGAAGAAGGATCAAGTTTCACAACAAGACACAAATTATGATTCATGTTTTATTATATTTTATGCATTAATTATGTTATAAAATTTAATTAATATTGATTTTTATAAAAAATGAAAAGATCTGTATTAATTTCACTCCTTATTATTGAAGTAACTAAGGCCTTCAGTTTGTTCCTTGTTATTAAATATATTCCAAAGTCCACGCAAAAATTTGCTATCTCATGCCTATCTAAGAATTTATTTAGATTTGTGCATTTCTTTATCTTCTAAAATTCATAATCGTTACTATTTAAGTGTATAAAAGATAAAATTTCAAACACATGTAATATTCTATAAATTATGTAATTTAAATATATTATTTGATGAATTGATAATTTTAAATTAAACAACAAATTAAGTCTATTGATTATTCAAATTCTCATATTTGAAATATTTAAAGTAAAAAGTGCATTTTTTGAACTTTATCTTTTTCACTAAAATAAAGGTAAGATCTTAATACTTCACAATAATCAAAATAAATTTTATTGTTTAATAAACCTTTTAATTTAAATTGTCAAAGAACAAAAATATTATTAAAATTATATTTTTATACCCGTTATATACTACGTCAATATTAACATAACATAAACTTATTTTTTTTATTGACTACTGAATCTTATACATATGTTGCCACATTATATAATAAACTTCACATATATTAATTGAACTTAAATTGATATTAAATGTGTCATCATCTTTTTCCCTTTCGACTTTTTATTTATCCAAATAAATAAAAACAACAATTCCGATCATTATTTTGTAATAGCCTCGTTAGAAAAGAATTGGAGGAGAATTCTAACCCTAAAACTGACATACTTGTGGGTGATAACATCTCTTGCATTGCAACCCTTGTATCGCTCAAAGTAGGGGATTAATGACATGGGTGACTTGGGCCAGAAATTTATAGTTGAACTGGGACTCAACCTAAAGTTTGATTGACTCCGAGACTATTAACTTAAACCAAGAGTGATTAAACATATATTTTTAAGTTTAAAAATAAAAAATAATATTATTTTCATTTTCAAATTTTAGATTAGGACGTGATTAGGCAACTCAAGCTCAAGTGTGATCGGAGGGCTAATCAACTTAAGTCGAGTTCTGGTAACTTAGGTTCGAACCAAGCTGTACAGGGTTATAATTTTTTTATAACCTTTAAATTTTATATTAGGCCGTGATTAGGCAACCTGAGCTCAAGTTCAACCAGAAGTTTAATCAATTTGAGTCGAGTCCTGTTAACTTAAGGTCGAACCAAGCTGTATAGGGTTAAGAAACCTTGTCCTGTTAACTTAGGGTCGAGCCAAGCCAAGCTGTTAAGGGCTAAGAAACCTTGCAATCCTAACTAAAAAACACCAAAACCCTCTATGCCTCGGCCGAAGTAATCTTGGAAGCACAGAACTCAATAAACATCTTACCGAAAACATACTACCAATCCCAATATTCGAGTAGAAACATAATAGCCAAGCTGGAGATCGTACAATCGGATTGCGAAAGTATGAAGTAGTGGTTTGTGAGTGTGCTTAAGGGTTTATTGAGTTTGACATAACTAAAAGAGAATAAGACCTGGTCTGAAGCAATCTTTAGGAGTACAGAGAAAACAAATGAAGTTGAAAAAGAACAAAGTTATCGAATTTTAAGTAGGTTTCACACCAATTCTTGTGGGATAGAAAGTGCGACTAAAAGAGTAGTGGTTGGTAATTGTCAATGACGGCATTGTCGATGAGAATAACATTTGGAGTTCGTTGCATTGAACTAAAGACGAAATTAAGAGAAAAGCACAAGTAGACACAAAAGTACAAAAAGAGATTAAGGAAGAGACGAAGAAGGAGCAAAGAGGAGAAGATTTTGGTAGCTGATGAGTGATCAGAGGAGCTGTGTGGGTTTGATACCAAAATATATTGATTTAAATTTAATTAAAATATATGCATGTTATTATATAAAGAGGTATAATGGAATCAAATTAATTAATAAAATTTTATATTATATTATTTTAAAATATAAAATAAACAATTTATAAATATTAAATATATTTTAAATACTTTAAAATACTAAAGTTTGACTTTATTTTAATACAAAATGTTACAAATCTTTTTATAAAAAAGAGATTCTATCTATATATCAGGACATTATGTCTCTTAAGAGTTTTTGATAATAAGATTCAGAATAGGGATGACAATGGGTTACCGGCTAGGTTCGACTTTATTTTTTTAAATTAAAAAAAATCTCGTTGTATCTTTCTGTCAAGTCATGGGCTAGGATAACCCAACCTGTGGCTCATTTGTGCCAAGCAATCTTATTCCGTGGACTAGTTAACCTGGGCTGAAATAAGGTTAGGTCGGACAAATCGGGTCATATTTGTCATCCCTAATTCGAAGAAAGTTAAAGGTCATATCCAACGCTGGTCAATTACATTGTAACGCCCCAAAATCTCAATTTTATGGATATTATTTTTTATGTCGTGAATAGTAACACCAGGGACCTAAACTACATTTTATTTTGTTTGGTATCGGATAATATTATTCGATGATAGCCTGAGGATCAAGCTAGAGCTTAAAACAAGTTTGTTTTGAAGGTTTGACCAAGAGTTAATCAGTGGCCAAAGTTTGACCTGACAAAGGATGAAAGTCAAATTCGAAAATATTAATGGTAATAAATGATTGTAATTAGGTTTTTATACGAGGTTGATATTTTTCTTACGGGTATTTTTATTGAGAACAAGAAAAAGAATGAATTAAAAGTTAAAAGTTAATTTTGGATTTTTTTTAAAAAAGGGAAAAAGTTATTAAAGGACCACATGACATTAATTGCCACCTAACACTCTTTTCTTCACCAAAGATAACCGAGAACAAACCTCTTCCTTTCCAACTTTCTTTACTTCTAACCCACAAATCACCTATTAAACACTAAATCATCAACCTAGGGTCTCCAAACTCATCATATCAACAAAAAGTTTGGGAAAAGATGAAGAAAAAGTACATGGGTGTTTTTGATTAACAGTACCCAAAAATTTATAAGGTAAGTTAATGGAGTTTTGAGTGTTTTAGGTACATGATTTTAGTCTAGCTGCATGCATTGATGAATAAAATGTATGAAATTGAATGTTTATGCAATATTATGAAGATAAAGAAGAGGAATTAAAGGAGAGAGAGAAAAAGAAAGAGAATGAATAAGGAATTGTTGGTGAAATTGAAGTTGATGGAAGCTTAATTTGAAGAATTTGACATCAATTTGGTATGTATTCTTGCAATTCTATTTTTTCCTAAAAATTGTGCATTATGTAATTTAAGGTTCTTGAGTAAATTTGGGAATTTATGAAATTGTTGTTAAAAAATATTTAATTGGATTGTATATGAAGTAGTATATGTGATTAATTTGGATTTTAGACTTTAATTTGTATTTTCCCCAATTGCCATACATATGTTGAATTTGGAAATTTGATATACGTATTATTTTTGTAACAATCCATACACGATAATGAAATCGGTATACCAAGTGTTATCGTATTCTTAATTACCTAATACATCAAACAATTACATTTTCCATTTAGAACCTCATTAATCTAGCAATTAATATTCACTTTATAAAATTTTGATATAGTTTCTTCTATATTTACTTAAAACCTCTTATAAGAAACTTCAATCTACTTCTCATGCATGTTACTCAACTATCCATCTTCATGTCAAACTCTTTGACAAAATAATTTACCTATCCTCCAATACATTTCAACACATCTAAACCAGATTTCATACATAACTTTTATTTATTCATATATAATTCATAATAAAATCCTATAAGATCCTTCACTTCTTTATATGTACATTGCATAACAAAAATCAAAATAAAAATTTGTAGTTCATCCACCTCCAAATCTTTCGAAGTGTGACTTTTGTCTTATAGTAGATTCACTACGACTTTCTACTAATTATCTTCAAAACCTACGCGCGGAAAGAAAATTCACACGCTAAGCTATAGGCTTAATGGTGTTTAAGCAATTTCATTTCTCATTCAAATCAATTCATTCAACCATAACATGCATAATATATAAAATATTTTCCACATATAAATATCTTCGTTTATTTCTAAGCATAAATAAGCATTTAAAAATCAAATTATGAAATATAAGCATGCATCTATGTAAATAATTCATATCTAATTACATAATGATGAATAAATTATACAATTTAATTACTACTTTCACTTGAAGTTCTTTAATCATTAATCATTAATCATGCAGTTATCTACTTTCTGTAATTGCCCCAAAGGAAAATCCATCGGAATTGTATCATCAAGCTAGATAAGAGGGATTTTAAAAATACAAGATCGGGTTCTTAAAACCATACGATTCATTTTTTTATATACATTCACATTGGACTTGAGCTCACGGAGCCATGTAGTTCATAACCCGAATCAAATATCTTATGTCGAAACCGAGCTCTCAGAGCTATGCAGTCCAGTAACATATATCATGACGCAGTACTGCTAACTCCCTAATTAGCATGCCAACCTTATCACATTCCTCCAATTCTTATCTATTTTACTAGGGGCAAATCTAATTAAATTCTATTGAAATTTAATGATAATCACTCATAATAACCAATTCAAACTATTCCATATTCTACCAAAGCAAATGTCATTTTTTTTTCGTTATTGGTTTTAATTTAATTTATTCAACATTCAAGACATATTCATCTAACAAATTAGACAAAAACAACATGCATATCAAGTTTCTCAATTTAAACATAATGTATGCCAGTTGGGGAAGATATAAATTATAAATTCAAAATCTCAATTAATCACATATACTACTTCATTTAACATCAAATTAAATACTTTTATCAACAATTTCATAAACCCCCAATTTTACTCAAGAACCCTAAACTACCTAATACACAAAATTTTTAAGGAAAAAGTAGAATTGCAAGAACACTTACCAAATTGATGTCCAAATCTTTAAATTAAACTTCCATAAACTTTAATTTCATCATTAATACCTTATCCCTTCTCTTTCGCTTTCTCTTTCTCCTTCAATGCATCTTCTTTATCTTCATAATATTGCATAATAAATTTAACTTTATGCATTTGATTCACTAATGCATGCAATAATATCAAAATCATGTACTAAAAGTAATTAAAACTCTACTAACTCACCTTATAAATTTTCGGGTACTATTCATCAAGAACACACATATACCTTTTCTTCATCTTTTCCAATTTCTTTTGTTGATGTGGTGAGTTTAGGGACCCCAGGTTGATGATTTAGTGTTGAATAGGTGATTTAGGGGTTAAACAAAAGAAAATTAACTTGAAAATGAAATAAAAATGGAGAAGAAAAGAGGGAGGTATTCTTAGCAATGTTTTGGAGAAGAAGAGAATGGGATGTTGACAAAAATGTTATGTAGTCCCTCGTTAAAAGTTTTCCAATTCTTTTTTCAAAAATTAACCTTTTTAATCCATTCTTTCTTTTTTCTCAATAAAAAGATACTCATAAGAAAAATATCAATCTCACATAAAGACCTTAATTAATATCATTTAATTCTATTAATAGTTTCAGGTTTGACTTTTACCCTTTCTCGGGTCAAACTTTGACCATTGGCCAACTCTTGGTCAAACCCTTAAAACGAACTCGTTTGAAGCTCTAATTTGATCCTCAGGCTGTCCTTGAACAAAATTATCCGATGCCAAATTAAAAAAAATGCAGTTTGGATCCCAGGTGTCAATATTCACCTTGGGATATATTATTCCCGACCTAAAAAGTGCTATTTATGATGTCAAGATTTTTGGGGCGATACAATTCTTCCCCTCTAAATTAAAATTTTGTCCTCGAAATTACCTATGTCAAATAGTCGTGGATAAGACTTTCTCATAGTTTCTTCTGGTTCCCATGTAGCATCCTCGACGTCGTGGTTTGTCTATAGTACTTTCACCAGTGGAACCATCTTGTTCCTTGGTTGTGTTGTATCTTTTGCCAGAATCTTCATTGGCATCTCTTCATAAGTTAGATTTGGTTGTATTTTAATATCTTCCAGATTTATAATGTGTCATGGATCAAAGAGATAATTCCTTAATATAGACACACGGAAGACATCATAAATCTTTTCCATATCCTATGGCAATGCTAATCTGTAGGCTACTAATCCCACATGCTCAATGATCTCAAATGGACCAATGAATCTAGGGCTTAACTTACCATTATTACCAAATCGAAACATTTTCTTCCATTGTGAAGCTTTTAAGAAAAACTTGTCACCAACAACATATTCAATGTCCTTTCTCTTCAAATCTTCATATGATTTTTGGTGATTAGAAGTAGCTTTCAACCTTTCCTTTATAATTTTCACTTATCCACGTTTTCCTTTATTAATTCTAGGCCCACGATCTTGTTTTCACTAAGTTCTATCCAATATAAGGGTGTTTTACACTTTCTACCATAAAGAGCCTCATACAGTGCCATCTGTATACTTGCTTGGATAGTTATTATTTTATGCAAATTCAATCAATGAGAAATGTTCATCCCATTTTCCTTTAAAATCAATAACATAACTCCTAAGCATATTTTCTAGTACCTAAATCACTCTTTCTAATTGTCTATCTATTTGAGGATGAAAAGCTGTACTAAAATTCAACTTAGTACCCAAGGCCTCATGTAATTTATTCTAAAATCTTAAGGAGAATCTTAGATCCTGGTCTGACATAATTGAAGATGGTACTCTATGTAACTACACTATCTCATTGATGTATAATTTTGCATACTTTGAGAGTTGGTAGTCAGTTCTGATAAGTAAGAAGTGAGCTGACTTGGTCAATCTATCTACAATCATCCATACGACATTATGCTTCTTCCTAGTTTGAGGCAACCCAGACAAAAAATCCATCGTGATGCGATCTCATTTCCATTCGGTTATTGTTATTGGTTGAAGTAAACCCTGTGGAACTTGATGTTCTGCTTTTACTTGTTGGCATGTAAGACACTTGGTAACATAATCTGCAATGTCTCTCTTCATACCTGACCACCAATAATGTGTCTTCAAATATTGATATATTTTAGTACTCCCTGGTTGAACAATATATAAACCACTATGGGCTTCCTTCAGCGTATTCTTTTTCAACTCATCATCATTAGGGACACAGATTCTATCTTTGTGATATAAGTAGCCATCCTCTTTGATTGCATATTCACTATTGTTCCCCTCTTGAATTTGTTTAAAGATGATAACTAGCTTTCCATCTTGTTTCTGTGCTTCCTTGACTTGCTGTAATAAGTTTGGTTTAAGCCTCAACTCAGTTACAATGGCTTTATCATTGGCTACAGATAATCTAGCAGTCATTGCTCATAAAACTGATAACAATTTCCTGCTAAGAGCATCAGCTACTATATTTGCTTTTCCTAGATGATAGTCAATAAGGCAATCATAATCGTTAATCAACTATATCCATCTTTTTTGCCTTAAGTTCAACTCTTTCTGTGTAGGCAAATATTTAAGACTTTTGTGATATGTGTAAATATAACATTTCTCTCCATATAAGCAATGCCTCCAAATCTTTAAAGCAAAGACTATGGCTACTAACTCTAAATTATGGGTAAAGTAGTTCCTTTTATGAAGCTTAAGTTGCCTAGAAGCATAAGCAATTACCTTTCCCTCTTGCATGAGTATATAACCTAGCCTGTTATATGAGGCATCACTTACGAAGTCTCTACTAGGTACAAATTGTGTAAGAACAGGCGCTTCAGTCAATATAGCCTTTATCTTCTCAAAGCTTTCCTGACAGTTATCACTCCATATGAATTTTGCATTCTTTTGAAGTAACTTGGTCAAAGGTGTTGCGATTATAAAAAACCCCTTAACAAATCTTCTATAGTATCCTACCAATCTTAAGAAATTTCTAATCTCTGTAGCATTCCTAGGTGACTTCCATTCTAGAATGGCTTCTATCTTCTTTGGATCAACTATAATCCCATCTGTTGTTATGACATGAATAAGGAAAGAAACTTCATCAAGCCAAAATTCACATTTACTGAACTTGGTATAAAGTTGTTTATCCCTCAAAGTATGTAGAATAATTCTCAAATGCTCATTATGCTCTTCTCGATTCTTAAAATAAACCAAGATATCATCAATGAAGGCTACCATAAATTGATCCAAGTAAGGACAAAAAATACGATTCATGAGATCCATAAAAGCTATTGGAGTATTTATGAGTCTAAAAGGCATCACTAAAACTTCATAATGCCCATATCTCGTTCTAAAAGCTGTCTTTAGGACATCTGCTTCCTTTACTCTCAACTGGTAATATCCTAATTTTAGATCAATCTTATAGAACACTCCTGCACCTTTAAGTTGATCCTAAAGGTCATCTATTCTAGGTAGTGGATACTTATTCTTCACAATCACTTTATTCAGTTGTCTGTAATCCACACATAGCCTAAGAGGCCTATCTTTCTTCTTGACAAATAACATAGGTGCACTCCAGAGAGATACACTAGGGTGTATAAAACCAGAAGTTCTTGCAGCTGGATTTTCAATTCCTTAAGTTCTGTGGGTGTCATCGGATATTAGTGTTGTACCAGGTGTCACATCAATAGATTATTCAACTTCTCTTTTCAGTGGTAACCTTGGCATCTCCTTAGGAAATACATCCTAGAAGTCACATACAGTTGTTAGATCTTGAATTTTAGGATCATCCTTTCTAACTTCAAGAACACAAGCTAAGTAGGTTGCACACGTCTTTCGAATAAGCCTTTTTGCTACGGTCATTGATATTATATTGAAGAGAAAATTTGATCTTTCGTTAATAATTATGATCTCATCAATATCAACTATTCTAAGGGTCCGTTTGGTTGAGCTTTTATCAGTAGAGCTTTTATCAGTAGAGCTTTTGTCAGTGGAGCTTTTCTGAAAAGAGCTTTATTTAAAAGCCAGTTGACTGTTTGGCTGTCAATTAAAAAAACTGCTTTTTTAAAAGAGCTTCATATAGTAGACTGTTTGGCAACATAAAAATAAAAAAGTACTTTTATTAATTTTAACTATATTTTATTTTATAATAAAATTATTTAAGCTAAATAAATTTTAAAGTATACTAATCAAACTTCAAACTGGCCATTTGCTTCAGTAATGATATTGCCGTCTTTACATCATACTCTTTCTTGTTTTCTCTCAATTTCTGAATCTCCAAGAATCTCTTAGACCTCGTCTGGCATTTCGTGTAAAAGGATGTAAAACTGTATGGTTGAAACTGTATGATAATCTTGAAAAAGGGAAAAAGGAAATCTGAGAATATAGTTTTAGCAATCCATAAGTAAAGCTGACCATAGAGTTCGCACAGCATATTCCTGTAACTCCTATTCACACCCTTCCAAAAAGATAAACATTCATAAAAGGAAAGTAAATACAAGCATAAATATTACTTTTCATGAACAGTGAAACAATTGCCTGAAAAATAGTTTTGTTTACACTTTAGGCACCTGAGACAAAGATACTCTAACACAAAGTTAACAGGGGTTCAAGCATATGATATCAAGTTATGAACAACCCAACTCTAGGACATATGAGACTTGCGATTTGGTGTATTGTTACTGTGGGATCAGATTGCATCCCTTAAGCTGTCTCGAAGCATTTTCGTTGAACCAAAAAGGAAAGCTTGTTGGTGACAAGACGGTTGAAAGATTGGAGAGAGATTGCTTGAGTAGTAGCAGCGACGTTAATGGATTCACTGGTTTTGGTGGGTGCCGGAAACTCTGTATCCACCACCAGAACTTATAGCAACAAGTGGACAGCGCGCGAAAGACTTGGGCTTGAAATTGAAGGAGAAGGAGATAATAGAAGGGGTTAGGTCTTGTGAGTGTACAGATGAGGCGGCGTACGTTAACATCAGAGATTGGGGGCTTGTAGCAGAAGCCATTGTTGCTCACTTGAAGCTGCGAGAGTAAAGAATGGGATATAAACGTAAGTGACGGAATCCATTAAAAAATAGCTTTCCGGAAAAGCTAAAATTTGGGCTTTTCTGAGAAGCTCCAAATTTTAGCTTTTTAAAAAGCTGTATTTTAGCT
>JANVCQ010000038.1:54982-107610 GCA_025531925.1 Erythroxylum plowmanianum | reverse complement strand
AAACCCAACTTAAGACCACCCCCTTTCTCTCTCACTCGCTATTTGTTTATCTTTTATTTATTTATTTTGTTTTTCTACAAGGGTTACAGATTTCGTAAACCACTTCTACTACTACAAGCGCTAAACACGGCTTGCTCCTTAACTCTCTGTCTTCTGTGCTTCGCTCTTCTCACTTCTTTATGTTTCCGTACTTCTTTCTCCGTGTAGACAAAAGAAAGGATGTGCCTCAGTTTAACTTATTTTCCATGCATCAGAACTCGGAAGTTCCGAAAACCCTAATCCTATTTCTGGAATCTAAACCAGATGCCAACAGGGAATGACCTTTAATAGTTGCCAACTTATGCGTGTATTTCGACGTTTACTTGTCGCACTCTTCCTTTACAAAATCTACGGGGTAAAAGATTTCCTTTAGTGAGAGAAACTCTCCTTAGTGAGAGAAAAGTTGACACTGTGTTCTGTTTGTTTTCGTTCGGTGTTCGGGGTGTTTGTATTCTATTTCTGGCTGAGCCTTCTCTGCCATACGACTCCGGAGGACACCCAGCCAAGAAGGGGAGGACGCGCAAGCGGGATGACGGGCCTCCCCCTCCCATGACGTCCTATAGTCAGGCTGTCACCGGTGGCCCAACGGGCGATGTTGCAGCAATGAACCTAGCCTGGCTGGAAGATGACCCGGTTAATATTGAGGAAGGCGACATCACGTCAGAAGTTGGGGAGCACGGGGGCAGCATTACGCTTGAAACTTGACAAGCAATGGGACCATGTAGTGGTGGTAAAAGTCCTTGGCTGCCGGGTCAGCTACAACGTGCTCTCCACCCGCCTCGCGGCCCCATGAAGCTGGTGGACATGGAATATGAATTGTTTTTGATCAAGTTTCAGGTGGAAGAGGACTTCTTCCATATCCTTACCAATGGACCGTGGACGGTCTTTGGGCAAGTCCTTGCTGTTCAGCGTTGGGTTCCAACGTTCAGGCCATCCCAAGCCAAGAGAACCACGTCGTCGTGTGGGTTCGGATACCCAATCTCCCTATAGCCCGATACCACCCACAAATCTTGAAGGCGATAGGGAATCTCATTGGAGACACAATGCGGATAGATGAAACTTCCATGCATGCCCAGCGAGGACGATATGCGCGACTTGCCGTAGAGGTAGATTTAACTGCCCCAGTGCGCTCCAGCGTGACTCTAGATGGGGAAACCTTGCTAGTCACCTACGAAGGTCTTCCCCAAGTGTGCTACACCTGCGGGATTGTAGGGCATTCCCCTACCGCCTGCTCTAGGAAGACTATCGCAGCCGCAGAAGCTGCTCCAACGCTAACTACAACTGGTACAGGGGCGACTGTTCAAGGCGAGCAATTGGTGACAGGTGAGGCGAGACAGGACGATGGGACAAGCAACGGCTATGGTCTTTGGACCAATGTCCAACGATGACGCCCGCGTACTAGTGTGAAGGGATGTCCTCTGACTGACGCCATCGCTTCACGTGGGGAGACAGGGAAGGCAGGCTCACGTTTTGCGGTGTTGGCTCCTTTGGATACGAGCCTGGAGCTTGCTGGTCCTTCGGGGACGTCTCCTACAGAGCTGCTGGATGGGCTGGGCCAAAGGGTCCATGTGGGTGCAGTAGGTGGACCAGGAGCCTTTAAGTTCACAAGGGCCTTGGGTAGGCAGCCTGCCCAGGCCAGAAAGCCCACGAAGGCATCCAAGGGGAAGACTATGCTTTTCTCTCCCCTAGCCCTGCAGGAGAAGGGGCAGGCTAGTGCCACCCTGACCCACGACGTCAATACCTTCCTCCCTATCCAACTACAACCAACGACTAAGGAAAGAAATTTAGTCGTCGTTATCCCGACGCATTCCGAGATGATCTGTGATAACCAGCTCTTAGCGGACCTGATTCCGGGATTGAGGAGCAAGCCAATCCTATGAAGGGGGTCAAGGACCCCGGGATAGGGGAAGGACTCCTTGAGATTCCCCCCACAGACCCTCTTGATGTCTCGATGACATCATCCGGGCCCGATGATCAGCCCAAACTATGCCAGGAGTTGAGCTTAGATCTCGAGCCTGGAGTTGAGCTTAGATCTCGAGCCTCCAGCAGTGGAGAGCCTCGAGTCACTAGTGGAGAGCAGTGTAGAGGCTCTGAGGTAGGTACTCTTCTTCTAGTTTCGTTTTATGTCGATATTTTTCTAGAATTGCCAAGGAGCGGGAGGCTCGGATTTTCAAACCCTCCTGCGTAATTACATTAGTAATTACAAACCGAGGATTCTGGCCCTTTTGGAACCCCGCATTAATGGCCCTCGGGCCTCTGACATTATCCATTCCTTAGGCTTTGATTATTCTTTTCGCGTAGAAACGGAAGGTTTCTCGCGTGGTATATGGCTCTTGTGGAAGGAGGAGTTTACTCTCTCGATTATCGTAGCACATCAGCAATTCCTCCACACTACTGTTAGGTATCGGTCGTACTTTTTCAACCTGACGGTGGTGTATGCCAGTCTGCAAAGGTCCTCCCAAGCCCGCCTCTGGCTTGTCCTTACCTGGCTTGGGGGCCAAGCTACTTGACCCTGGGTCATAGGTGGCTACTTTAATGCTAAATTAGCTGTCGTGGATAAGAAGGGCGGCGTTACCTCAACCCCGGTAGTGAATACAAGTTTTAAGGATTGGGTTCAATGCTGTGGTTTACACAATTTGGGCTTCATAGGATCTAAATTTACCTGGCGTCGTGGCATTACTCAAGCTCGGCTGGATCGGGTGTTTGATTCGACGGAGTGGCTGCAGCTATTTCCCCACACGGTGAACAACCACCTCCCCTTCATTGGGTCCGACCATTGGCCTATGCTTCTTCAGTTTTGCAGATCTTAATCGAGGCCTTCTGGAACTCTGCCTTTTCGTTTCCAGAATGCGTGGCTCACTCACTCAGGGCTCCAAGCAGTGGTTGCACAGCATTGGATCCCCGGGGAGGGGGCCTTGAGTCGCTCCTTAGCCCAGCTCTCTCATCACCTTTAGCGGTGGAACCAACAAGTGTTTGGTAATATCTTCTACCGAAAGAAGAAGTTGGTTGCCCGGTTGGAAGGGATACAACGTGCTCTGACGACCAATCCGCGGGATTTGTTGTTGACGCTGGAGGACACTTTAAGCTGAGAGTTGTTACAGGTCCAGTGTGAGGAGGAACTGTTTTGGCACCAAAAGGCTCGGTGTGATTGGCTTTCGAAGGGCAATCGCAACATTAAATATTACCATACCGTCACCTTAGCCAAGAGGAAGAAGCTACGCATTGAGCGTCTTCGGGACTCCTCTGGGAATGAAGTTTCGAACCCAGACCAGCTGCGACAACGTGTCCAACATTATTTTGTCCAACTGTACACCCAGGACGAGGAGCCTACCTCGTAATTCTTGATTTCGGGCGCCTTCTTGGCCCTTTTGAGGGAGAAGTTTCAGGTGCTTTCTACCCCTTTACAGGAGGAGGAGATCAGGAGTTTATGCTCTGAATCCCAATAAAGCCTCGGGGGTGGATGGTTTTAATGCCCTCTTCTTCCAACACCACTGGGGGACTGTTGGGCCGTCTGTGGTGTCATTTATCCAGCAGGTTTTTCGTAAGGAACGATGGGATTAGGAGTTAAATCTCACCATATTGGTGCTCATTCGCAAGATCCCTTCCCCGGTCCAGATATCTCAGTTTCACCCAATCAACCTGTGCAATGTCCTTTATAAGATCATCTCGAAAGTAGTAGTGAATTGGTTGAAAGCCCACATGGATCATCTGATGGCAAAAAATCAGTGTAGTTTCATCCCAGGCCTGCATATCACTGACAATATTATTACAGCCCAGGAGGTTATATATTCGATGCGTAAGCGGACTGGGCCAACAGGATACCTGGCCTTAAAAGTGGACCTGGAGAAAGCTTATGACCGACTTCGCTGGCCGTTTATCAGGAGATCCTGATAAAGATTGGTTTGCTTGAGAATTTAATCTGGGTCATCATGTAGTGTGTCACGACTATATCGTTGTAGGTAGCCTGGCAAGGGACGATCTCTGAGCCTTTCAGGCCCTCGAGGGGCCTCCGGTAAGGCGACCCTCTCTCACCCTACCTTTTTGTTCTTTGTATGGAGAGACTCGGGCATCTCATTTCTCAAGAGGTGGGCTGTGGGGTGTGGAAGCCGATTATGCTCAGCCACACAGGACACCATATTTCCCACCTGTTTTTTGCTGATGACCTCGTGTTTTTTACGGAAGCGATGGACACTCAGATGCGAGTCATAGCTTGTACCCTGGAGACTTTCTGCCTCGCCTCAGGTCAGCAAGTGAGCCGTACCAAAACTTGAATCTTTCTCTCGAGAAATGTCACTCGGGATACTACGCAGCGGCTTAGTCAGGGGCTTCAGGTCACCAGTACGAATAATCTGGAACGTTATCTTAAGGTTCCTCTGATCCATGAGCGGTCTAATCATCGTACATATCAACATTTTTTGGATAATGCCCAGTCGAAGCTAGTCAACTAGGGAGCGGAGCCAAGATGTTGTCCCTAGCAAGCCGGCCACCTTAACCCAGTCGATCATTTCGGCCTTGCCTATATTCATGATGCAGACGGTACGACTTTCGCATCAGTTATGTGATGACCGGGAGAAACTAATGCGAGACTTTATATAGGGGTCTACCACGGATCACCGGAAGATGAATCTGGTTAAGTGGGAGTCAGTGTGCAAACCTAAAGTCGAAGGGGGTCTGGGGATTAAGCGCATTCGGGCTACCAATGATGCGGTTCTCGTTAAGTTAGGTTGGGACCTTCTCACTAAACCCGGCGCTCTATGGGTTCGGATCCTTCAAGCCAAATATCGATTCGATACTACGACGATCCCCCTCAGGATTTCCAGGTCAGGGGCTTCCATTATTTGGAGGGGAATCTCAGCTACCTGGCCTGTTGTCCGGCAGGGCCTCTCTTGGGCCAGGGGTAATGAGCGAAACATTCAATTTTGGTTGGACCCCTGGTTGGAAGGCTGGGGGCCTCTTATCCACGTTGCAATTGCTCCGGTCCCGGACAGCCTTCGTTTCGCTACAATCGCCCTCCTCCTGCACGATAGGAGTAGTTGACGTTGGAATGAGTTTCAACAATAACTCCCGACTACAGTCTGTGTGGACCTTGCCCAATCTGGTCCAACCAATGAGGGGGTCGGGGAGGACCAATTGTTGTGGGCACCTACCCCCTATGGGAGGTTCACGGTAGCATCGGCGTATGACTTAATTGAGAACCGGACCCGGGTGCCCCGCAACAAGCTGTGGGAGGTTATTTGGAAATGGAATGGCCCTCAACGGATTAGATCGTTCCTGTGCCTAATGACCAAATGTAAACTCCTAGCGAATCAACAACGGATGGTGCACCGTATTGCCCTAGATAATCGCTGCTCTTTTTATGAGTAGGAAGAGACCATGATCCATGTAACGAGGGATTGTCCGAGGGTGTCTGCGTTCTAGAGACAATTCCCTAGCGAGGTGGTGGACACCGACTTCTTACAGCAAGATGAGACCTAGTGGTTACAGTCTAATCTCACGAAGGTTGTTTCGGTTCACCAGGCTATGTGGGCCACTGTTTTTGGAGTAGCCTGCTGGTATCTTTGGAAATGACGTAACAACTACATTTTTGAGCTCGGATTTGTTTGGCCGGAGGAGGGGTCCCGGGTCACCCTAGATTATGTCGATTGGATTGAGGGAGCCAGGATGATGGAACACCGAGTGTTCCTAGCTCAAGGCGTTCCAGTGGGCACCCTTGTGGGCTGGATCAAACCTTCGGAGGGGTGGATGAAAGTCAATACGGACGACGCTATGAAATTGAGAGCCTCTACGACTTCTGCCGAGGGGTTAATATGTGATTGTCACGGCAACTGGTGTGGAGCCTTCCAACAAAATCTCGATAGAGGCTCGCCTTTAACGGCTGAGCTCTAGGGGGTGTTCACCGGCATTACTCTGGCTTGGGACCTGGGGTATCTTAGGGTGATTGTCGAGGTGGACTCCACCGAGGTCATTACTATCCTCTTTAACCCTCATAGTGTGCTAACTGAGGTTCATTTTTTGCTAACAGGTATCCGAGAGCTGTTACAGAGGTTGTGGGAGGTTCACCTCCAGCTTGTTGTCCGGGAAGGAAATCAGTGTGTCGACCGCTTGGCGACCTCTGAAAGCGTACTATGCCCAGGTCTTTAAGTCCTCCAGGAGCCGCCTTTAGGAGTCCAGGAGCTGCTTTGTCGCGATGCGCAAACAACGTTATTTGCTCGAGCTGTGAGTTAATTTAGTTTGTCTCTTTGTACTAAAAAAAACATTAGTACTCGGAATGCTTTAAAAACCGATTCATTTACCCACGAGGGTTGTTGCACGGGCTCCTCTGTAATTAACCAATTTCTCGAATTCGATTATTGAAGAATGAAATCGATTTAAATCTTATAAGGGAGAGAGTCTTTCTCGACTTAAATCCGGATTAGTCGTTGCTCACGTGATATCGAATATCGGGTAGTTTAACTAAACAAAAATCGGTTCATTTAGTTCAAGTTGAAAACTTTGAAATAGTTAATTATGTAGTTTGATTTTTATAAATTAAAATAAATAAATAAATTTTTATTTAATAATTTTTAATTAAAATTTGAAATTTTCTTCTTCAATAATTTTTTAATTCTTTAATTTTATTCGATCTTTAACTAATTTTATAATAATTAAACCAAATTAATTTGTTATTAAATCTCTTATCTTATTATTTAACTTCTACTCTAGTTTAACTTTCACTCCAATATTAAATATATTTGCTATTAGTATTCTCTTGAATTTCACAATTGTTACTGACTAGAATATAGTCAATCCAACAAGCCTCATATAGTTCGGGCTTAAACACACATAACCCTTGGACTCTTCAGACCCCAAATTTTATGGTCCGTCCTGTACAAAATATACTACAATACGATTCATCTGTACCTGTGCCAAGAGGTCATACATTCCATGAAAAGGAAAATTGGGCGCAAGGGGATTATGACTGTTAAAGTAGACCTGGAGAAAGCATATAATCGCTTGGCTTGGGACTTCATTCAAGACACTCTGATAGATGTTGGCCTTCCGGATTCTCTGATTAGCCTCATCATGAAGTGCATAACTATTGTATCCTTTCAAGTAAACTGGAACGGGGATTTAAGCAATGCATTTTTTTCCCTCCAGATGTATTCGTCAGGGGACCCTCTTTCCCCCTACCTCTTTGTCCTATGCATGGAACGGCTTGGTCATTCGATTACACAAGCTATGTCATAAGGAAGCTGGCAACCGATCAAATTAAGCAGGAATGGCCCGCCCCTTTCTCATTTATTCTTTACTGATGATCTAATCCTTTTTTCAGAAGCATCCATCGATCAAGTGATCGTCATCCGGGATATTTTGACTTCTTTCTATGCGACTTTTGGACAATGCGTTAGCATGAACAAATCGAGATGCTATTTCTCCATAAATATCCCTCCCGATAAGAGTCAATCCTTAAGCAGAGAATTAGGCTTCCATAAGACAAATGACCTCGGTCGTTATCTTGGCGTCCCTCTTCTGCACCAACGTGTCACCAAACGGATGTATTAGTACATTCTAGATAGGGTCCATCAACGGTTAGTAGTATGGTCAGTCAAACTTCTATCGTTCGTTGGCAGAATCACTCTGACTCAATCGATTTTAGCTGCTATCCCGAGCTGCATCATGCAGACAGTCCGGATGCCACGCAATCTGTGTGATGAATTAGAAAAATCCATGAGACAATTTTTGTGGGGTTCGACTCGCGATAAAAAGAAAATCCACTTAATCAACTGGACGGACGTTTGCAAGCCAAAGGAGCTGGGGGATCTTGGCATTCGGCGAATTCGAGAAACAAAGGATGCCTTCCTAGCAAAACTCAGCTGGTCCTTGATAGCCAAACCTAATGCTTTATGGGTCCAAGTGCTATCAGGTAAATATAACTTTGACGCCAATCACATCCCCACCTTTCTTGACACAACAGGGGGTTCAATGGTTTGGCGAAGCATAAAAGCCACCTGACACATAGTTACCTAAGGCATGAAATGGATGATTGGAGATGGCTCCAGGACGCGCTTTTGGCTAGACCCTTGGCTCGGGGAGTAGGACTGATTATTTCCCACATCATTCAACCAATCCCTGAGTCAACTATTAACCTTAGTGTTCACCATTTTGTGGCAGCTTCTGGAAACTGGAACTGGGAAGCTTTCCAATCTTGGCTCCTACTGTCGATTTGTCGATTAATCACTGGCACGTTCCCACCTAAGCAATTTATCAGGCCGGATAAGTTGGTATGAGGAGCTTCAAACAAAGATCTCTTAACTATAGCATCAACTTATTCCATGCTTATGGGCCACAACGACGAGCCGACTCATGGGGTCTGGAAGGCAATCTGGCAGTAGCCGAGACCGCAACAAATCCGCTCGTTCCTATGACTACTAACGCAAAACCGTTTACTCACAAACCAACAACGAGTCCGTAAGCAACTCACTACTGACAGTACCTGTCATCAATGTACCTTCGAGGAATCATCTCTACACATCGTAAGAGACTGCACCAAGGCTCGCCAAGTGTAGGACTCATTATCGACGTTCCTCACTGCTTCAAACTTCTTCTCTATGCCGTTTAGAGATTGGCTCCTCAAAAACCTCCAACAGCACCGGCGAGCTCTGGGCCATGACTGGGCGGTTATTTTTGGAACGACCTATTGGTTCCTCTGGACATGGAGAAATCTGTCACTTTTTTATGCGCATTTCAATTGGCCATCCTCACCTACTTTTCTCATTTTTGTCTTATGCAGAACAAATCCACAAGTCTACCCTGTGGTGAAGAAGTGCTGACTCCGAATTCTACCCTCGACAAGAGCAACTCATCGGTTGGAGCAAACCGTCCCCTAGATGGGTCAAGTTAAACACGGATAGAGTAAGCAACTGCTCCCAATTCTCGGCTACAACAAGGGGACTCGTATGAGATAGCGACGGTAATTAGCTTGGAGGATTCACCCAGAACCTAGGCTGGTGCGTTCCATTGTCTGCCGAACTCTGGGGAGTTTTTACAGGCCTCTCGCTCTCTTGGAGACTGGGCTTCCGCCGATTAGAACTAGAAGTGGATTCGCTCACAGTGCACAAGAACATCTATTCCTCGGACAATCGCTCCATGGTGCTCAACCCCATCGTTATGGGTATCCTCGAACTATTCACACGAAACTGGACTGTTGCTCATCGACATGTCTACTGAGAGAGCAACAGATGTGCATACTAACTTGTCACTCAGGCCGATTATTCCAACATTGGTGTAACATATTTTGATACTACACCTATCGGGTGCCAACGTATCCTATTCAAGGATATGTCGGGGAGCTGTTTCCTCAGACTTGTTTTGTAATCTATTGTGTAATTTGTTGTGGTAGTATCCCTTTAATAAAAAAAATTAAACGATTAGGTATTTTTATCAATAGGTATTTTTATCAATTTAAAAGTTGTTTTTATATATGGGATTAATATAAAGTAAAATCTCATTGAATCATATACAAGTCAAGTTTAATAAGTCGACCTTTATCTTATTAATATCGGAAGAGTCGAAGGATTCTAAGGGATTTATCATTTCCAAATCTATTGAAATTCATAAATTATTAATATTATAAATCAGTTGTTGTCAAATGCAATTGTGTTATGGGGCATCCAATTGGCAAACATGTTGCACATCAATCTGCATTTGTTTTATCCTATGTGCCTTTTAAGCTAGACACCAAGAATGAAACCAAACAAACACAATATTCAACAAAGGCCATGTGTGAGTAAAGTATATTTGACAAAACACTTTGCTTCAATGTTGCTACCTGTGATCCTGATTTGTGTACAGATAATGCAGTAACAAGGAAATGCCTTAACAAGGATATGGGTTTCTGGCCATATCAATTGATACTAATCAAAAAATGATACCAAAATGTGTTTAAAAGTATCGGTTGTCGATATTCAGTACTAATCAATATTAACAATTTCGTATAATACTAGCCAGCATGGACGGATTCACAGTAGGGGCAAGTGCCAAAAATTTTATATAAAAAATTATTATTTTAAGTTTTTATCTTATAAAAAAATAAAATTTTGCTTTCATTAAAATTTTGCCCCCACTAAAAACAAAATTTTACCTTTACTCAAAATTTTTTTTGGATCCATTCCTGCCAGCCAGTAATGACAAGTATTAAATAACAATTGAATACCGACTAATATCATAAATTTTAAAAAATGGGAACTTTTTTTTGCATTGACCTTGTTCATTTTGTCACAGGTGACTTTTCATATGGAAAGCCACGTGATCATGTTCTCCTTCTCTTTTGCTTGGGCCAATGCCCTCATGGAAGTGCGTCAAAAGTTATGGTTGTTCAATTTTATTTTTTGTTATAATTTTTAGTTTTTAGTTTATATTTTTCTTTTAAATAAAAATAAAACTTGTTTGGTTGATAATGTTAGTTATATTTTTATTATTGATGATAATTATGTAAATTTTCTTTTAAATAAAAATAAAACTTGTTTTGTTGATAATGTTAGTTATATTTTTATTATTGATGATAATTATGTATTAAGTAAAACGTAAAGATAAATTATTTTTAGTTAATTAAATTTATTTGAATATCTTATATAATATTTACTAAAAATTATCAATTAAATTTTTTTAGTAAAATAAACAATTTATAAATTAATATTTTTTAAAATATATATTTATATTATTAAATCCAATTTTATTTGAAATTTATATATTTTGAAGATATTTTAAATTTAATTATATTTATTACAATAATTGAATTTAATTTAATTACAATTTTAAAAAATTAAATTATTCATAATTCTTATTAATAATTAATCTATTAAATAATTAAATGATATATATTTAGAAGATAGTATATCAGATTATGAATAAAAACAAAAACAAAAATCAAAAAATATTTTATGTAGTTTTCATAAAATTTGAAAACTAGAAGAAATCAAAAATAAAATTCAAACAAACAATTTTTTTTACTAAATTTGAAAAAAAAAACAAGAAATAGAAATAGAAATAGAAATATTATAAGCTTCACTCATATTAGATTGCTCTCATTGGTTCCTAATTTTGAGTTTAACAACTCATGGAAACTTGTTACTTTTCGCAGGTACCTAGATTCACCCAACTCTCACATGGTTATTTGTATCAACACCGACCAATTCTTGCTTCATACTAGTCTAATTAGGATTCAATCTTACTTCAATGTCAAGCATCTTGGCTAAAAAAATTTGTGAAGCTATGTAGGAACATTACTTATAAATTTGTTTACGAGAATGCCAACTTATTCTAGAGCACATTAGTATAAACAAGTATCAATTCAATAAAGAGATAGAAGAGTGTCAAGGGAACCTTCATTTTAGCAGGCCATGAACGTTACTTATAAATTTGTTGTTTATAAAAACTAAGATAAGGTCAACTTATTCTAAAGTACGTTAGTACAAACTAGTATTAATTCAATAAAGAGATAGAAGAGTGTAAAGGGAACCTTCATTTTATCTTCTACTATTATTGATTTTCATCTGAAGAGGCAAGCAAGTTGTTGTGCGAGTTTTAATTTGTTGGACAAGAAAGGACCCAAGATTCAGTCCTTTGCTTGTTGTCATTGAAATAGATAAAAAAATAGATGAGGTTGAGGCTAGGAGGCCATAATTATGAACATTGAAGGACCATGGTTCAAGAAGATGGGATGTTGAACATTCTAAGTATAAGTCGTTTTGGATGTTTTGACTAAACCTAGGCATGAAGTTAATACGCAGTTCAGATTCCGTGCATATATACTCATATTTCCTGTATCCCTTTAATTAGAAATAATGGTCTACAACTCTTAACAATGGAAGTGTTATTCTCACCATAGCTCCTGATTTCAACATAAGGTTAAATGATCTCATCTTATCTAAAAGACTCCAAGTTCAAATCTAAATTACTAGAGCAGAGCAAGACCTATAGAAATCATGGTCATTTTGCACCATTAAATGATTTATGGATTATAAGATTATGTTGTAGATCTCCACTTTTCAAAATCAACTTTTGATGCTCTGTATATGGTAGTAAATTGAGCTTATGAGCAGATTACTATCATTCAGATTCCAAAACAATTACCACCAATAAAACTTGAAAAGTTAATGCTAATAGAATGAATCACTAACTAGCAAAAGGTGTTCCATGCTCATCACAAGCATTCTTTTCATACAATTACTCAACCTATTCTTGGGACATTAAGAGATAAATATGTTGAATCCATTTACACCATACCTAAGATGACTAACTTCATCTTTTGGCACATCTGGCATTATTTAAATGCTTTAACCGGTGTCATCACATAAAGAAGGCATAGTGGACCTCCTATCCACTACGTGAAATTTGATGGACAACCTACGTACATCAACCATCATCAAGGATACTTTGTATGGGATGTGGATCCATCTATGTGTGAGCCAGATAGTAAAATATTTCCAACACTAAACTATGATGAAATAGACAGTGAAGATGAGGCCTATGTCCGAAAGAGGTAGGCAAAACTTCGAAGCAAAAGAAAGCAACAACTCAGAGAAATTCATTGTTGTCAACCTTCCCAGGAACTCCATCCTAAGCATGATGATCATGATCTAGATTCAAGACCTTGGGTTGGGCATAAAAACTCATGACTGAGACATAGGACTTTTCATGAGCTACTCAAAACTGTTGGAAAGGAACATTTATTCCTTAAAGAACCAATCTCTAACAGACATAAGCCTGCTATTTTCTCAATGATTTTCTCCATATGTTTTTGTTTTGGCCATGCTTATTTGGGCACTAACAGCACACTTCCAGTTATCATAGCAAGTGATCTTACAAAGGTGCAAGAAGAAAAACTCGTTACTGTGTTGCGAGAGTATAAGATGACATTGGGATGGAAAGTTGCGGATATTAAAGGTATTAGTCCTTCCTTATCCATGCACATGATTTTTCTTGAGGAATGAGCTACCCCAGTCGTCAAATGCAAAGACATCTCACCCCACCAATGATGGAGGTGGTGAAGATGGAGGTAGTGAAGAAGGACGTGATGAAGTTGCTGGATGCAGGTGTCATATATCCCACCTCTGACAACAAGTGGGTAAGTCCTTTGCAGGTAGTTCCTAAGAAGTTGGGCATTACAGTTATGGAGAATGAAAGAGGAGAGATGGTTCTGACTCGGGTGCATAACGGATGGCGAGTTTGCATGAATTATCGCAAGCTCAACTTGATGTGTAGAAAGGACCATTTTCTCCTACTCTTTTTTGATCAAATGTTAGAATGTCTTGCTGGTCGTGCTTACTATTGTTTTCTTGATGGTTATTCAGGTTGCTATTGCTCCAAAGGACCCAGAGAAGATGACTTTTATATGCCTGTATGACACCTTTGCCTACAGAAGTATGCTTTTTGGATTATGCAATGTGCCTGTTACCTTTCAAAGGTGCATAGTAAGCATCTTTTCTAAGTATCTTGAGAAAATCATTGAAGTTTTCATGGATGACTTTACCGTGCATGGGATTCATTTGAACAATGCTTGGATCATATCATTTTGGTACTTAAATGATGTCTTGAAACTAACCTGATTTTTTATTCTGAAAAGTGTCATTGTATGGTTTCACAAGGGATAGTTTTAGGACATGTGGTTACTGCTAAGGGTATTGAGGTTGACAGAGCCAAGATAGACCTTGTTTCTTCTTTTCCCTACCCCGCTTCTATGCGGTAAGTTCAATCTTTTCTTAGCTATGCAGGATTTTATCGCAGGTTCATTCAGGACTTTTCCAAGGTTGCACAACCATTCTGTAGGTTACTTTAGAACGACAAAGAGTTTGTTTTTGATTAGCGGTGCAAGAAGGCGTTTGATGCTCTAAAGAAGAAGTTGGTTACTGCACCTATCTTACAACCTCCATATTGGAGTCTACCATTTGAGCTCATGTGTGACGCCTCCAACCATGCTATTGGAGTAGTTTTAGGTTAGAGAGTGGCGCGAATCCCTTATGCTATTGATTATGCCTTGAAGACCTTAAATGATGCCCAAACAAGTTACACCACCACAAAAAAGAGCTTATTGCAGTAGTTTTTATTTTGGATTAGTTTAGGTCCATTTTTTAGGTACTAAGATTATTGTTTATTTTGATCATGCAGCTTTGAAGTACCTACTGGCAAAGGAGGCAAAGCTGAGGCTCATCTGTTGGATACTCCTACTTCAGGAGTTCGATATGGAGATAAAGGATAAGAGAGGCTCAGAGAACGAAGTAGAAAATCATTTGAGCCGTTTAGTGGAGCACGGTGCTGACATGAGCCCTATCAATGATGGTTTTCCAATTGAGCAGCTATATGTAGTATAGTTGATAGCTCCCTGATACGCTAATATAGTGAATCTCTTGGTTTTTCATCAATTTCCTATAGATTTCACCAATGCACAGAAGGAGAGGATGAAGAGCCAAGCAAAGTTTTATGTATGGGATGATCCTTACTTGTGGCGATTTTGTGCGGATCAAGTCATCAGACGATGAGTACTTGATAGTTAATTTCTATCTATTTTGACATTTTGTCACTCTTATGCATGTGGAGTTCATTTTGGGCCAAAGCGGGTAGCTCCCAAGGTTTTAGAGTGTGGGTTTTACTGGCCATCTCTATTCTGAGATGCATATGATTTCTGTAGGACTTGTGACAACTGTTAGCGCATAGGTACGTTAGGTTCCCATAGAGAAATGCCTCAAACTCCTATATTAATTTATGAGTTTTTTTTATGTTTGGGGCATGGATATCATGGGTCCCTTTCCTTCCTCATTTGGATTTCAATATATTCTGCTTACAGTTGATTATGTGTCAAAATGGGTGGAAGCAAAAGCCACCCAAACTGACGATTCTCGAATGGTTGAAGATTTCTTAAAATCTAACATTTTCTCCAGGTTTGGAGTCCTACGAGCCATCATCAGTAACAAGGGGACTCACTTTTGCAATCGGACGATCGAGGCCCTCTTGAAGAAATATTAAGTGATGCATCGAGTCTCAACTGCTTATCACCCTCAGACAAGTGGTCAGACTGAGGTGTCCAACCAAGAGATCAAGTCCATCTTAGAGAAGACGATGAATCCCAAAAGAAAGGATTGGAGTTTGCACCTCAACGTTGCGTTATGGGCATACAAGACTGCTTATAAGACTCCAATACGGATGTCACCATTCAGGCTTGTTTTTGGGAATCCATGCTACCTTCTAGTACAGCTATAACATAAGGCTTATTGGGCAATCAAGAAGTGTAACATGGAGTCAAAAGATGTTAGTACCCACATATGATTACAGTTACAAGAGCTCGAAGAGTTGCGACTTGAAGCATTCGAGAATGCCCAGATTTATAAAGAAAAGACTAAGGCATTCCATGATCACAACATCTCTAGGAAGACATTTGTGGTGGGACAAAAAGTACTTTTATATCATTCACGCCTCAAGCTTTTCCCAAGTAAGTTATGCTTTCGATGGATAGGTCCCTTTGACGTTACATAGGTATTCCCTGTGGAGCAGTGGAGATCAGACGTACTAAGACGAATAAAGAGTTTAAAGTCAATGGACATCATTTCAAGCCCTACTTTAAGGGATTTCAGATGCACAATGTGGAGGTGATGGAGCTTGAAGCTCCAACATACATTGATTGATATCGGTTGACAGGGTTCGGGCTTGTGACCTTAAACAAGCGCTTGTTAGGATGCACCCCAACCTTATCCCTTCATTTTATTTCTTTGTTGTTTCAGTTGCTTTTATTTAAGTACCTTAATTGCTTTTTGTTTGTTTTGTTTTTAGGAATGCAAGACCGAAGCTGTGAATTATGCTTTCAAGTCATTAAGCCCTCTTTGATCCAAGGGAGTCCTTCAATTGTCATCCTGTTTTTGTTCTCATCCCCTTACTTGTGTTTTTATTGATTTTAGGATATTAGGGACAATGTCCCATGTAAGTGTGGGGGTGGGGCCAGTTTAAAATTTTTGCACTTGAACTATGATGAATGTACTATGTCATTCTGCCATGGTAGTTGGACTGAGAATTCAATTGTGTGCTTGAATTTGGATTAGGTAGCTAGAGTGGAAGGTGAATCATATATTAGTTGCATAAACTCAGTCAATAATTTGATACTTGAGCGATTAGGTAATGTATGAAATTTTGATGGATTTTCATATAAGCACATACAAGGTTTTGTGCCTATATGACTGCATTTCATAGTCATTCTGTTTCTTTGTTGTGAGTGATGCTCCCCTAGGAAGATTACCTTTAGAATTTGAATTGAATCGCTTTGAAACTACGAGATGCATGCTTTATGGAAATGATTAAGGCTTTCTTTGTTTTAAACCCTTAGCTTAAATGACCCACTAACTCATTTTTCCCTTGCCAACCCCTTTGAACCTTTAACCTTGTTTGTTTTTTAATTAATCACCTTACATTGAAACCCGAAAACCCATTAGCCTTAACCTGTCACAAGTTTAATGAAGTAATGAGTGAGCATTTGATGTATATGATTTAGGGACTTTTGTTTTGTATTCAATTCTGAGATGTTTTGAGAGGCACTTCTACTCATGTTTTATTTATTTATACTGCTATTGTTTCCGTATTGTTTTAGTGTTATTCAAGTAAAAAAAAGGAAGAAAAAAAGCATCTTTGTTTTTGACATGATTGATTAAAAGCATCTTTGTTTCTACTGTTGAAGGAAACGTAGTAATATTAGTTAGTAATGAGTAGTTATAGTTCGTGGCATTTATATGCATACCTCAGAATTTGTGTTTAGTTGTCCCTTCTTATTTAGCACTTTGTTAATACTTGTGAGTTATTCTTTGATCTTTTTGCCTTGCCTTAACCCAAACCCCATTATAACCCTAAGTAAAAGTCTTTTTTGATCCATGATAGCATGTAATCTATATGGTAGAGAATTGGTAAATTTGCAAGCTTGTGGTAATGTAGTCTCTTAGAGGGAGTCTTAAGTGAAACACTGACCTTGAACACTTGAGTGAAATGAGTGAACATCGTGAGAAAAATCCATCTTTTACCTTTGATCAATAGTGTCTACCTTTGACTTTGTTTATCTGCATTGATGAAAAGATTATGATATATGTAGTAGCTTGATACTTGAGTGTTAAGTCATCAATTTACACATATTTTGTACTTAATTCTTTTTAATGTGTTGAAATTATTATTCAAAATTAATGAAATTGTCTTATAATTGTTTGCTTATGATTTTCAACACCTTAGAGACGAAATTGAATCAAAAAGATGAAAAAACGAAAAAAAATCTGAAATTTCAATTCTGGCAACAATTTAGTCACTATTCACTAAGCATGGGTACGTGCAAGGATGAAATTAATTTCCAGATCTAATTTCAAAATATGAATCTGATTCTTTTGAGATTCCTGTAATCTTTTAAGATAAGATTGATAGAGATTCACAATTTGAACATAGGGGAAATGTGATCTGGAAGATAGGATGAAAAAGGAAGGGATTGGGAGGCATTAAATAGGGAAAAACGTGACTATTCACGTTAGCCTTTGTTTTAGAATAGATTTTCGATTTATGCAATTTTTCTCTTGGTTGTTTTTGCATTTTTTGCACTTTCCCTTCTATATTTTCGTATTCTTCAAGAAAGACCAGAGATGGAGACTTGTTATGTTATTATTTTTTTATTTCTACTTTCTTTATGAATAGCTAAACTCCTTTTCTTGGTTAAGGGAAACCATGTTATCCGTTATTATGTGTGAGATATTTCAATAAAGTTTATATTATTGATGAACATTGAATATCTTTCGAATTACTTTTTCTAATTGAGTTAATTGATTTCTAGGTGCGCAACTAGGGATTAATTCGTTCAATAGCTAAATTAATGAAATATGACGTTCAGTTTTGTTAATTACTAGTAGCAATTAAGATTACCTTCTTTACATTAGAGTCAGAAATTCTAAGAAGATATTCGCTTGATTGATTGTATGTCGTACATGTATTTCTCTTGCTCATTGATTTCTTGATTCGTAAAGCTATTATTCAATGAAACCTACGATCGTATCTAGGTTATTGTTTAATAAGAATGCTAGGATACATATTTCTAGTCATTACACTTAAGAGAAAACTTCCTCAATGAATGTTTACTAGTGATTGAAATTTTATGTCAAGGATCCATTTTAGCGTGATAACATCGGTGACCCGAAAATCAAGATATTTTCCATTCAATTTTCAGATCCAATTATTTCTTGTGATTTTCGATTTTTCTTATATTTTTCCTTAAATTATCGTGAATCAAACCCCCCTTCCCCACCAATTTCGTTACTTTGTTTTGTTTTGAATTCGTAACTCCTATACCATTAGGATTCCTCGTGGGAAAGGTATCCACTTACTACTACTACATTAAATTGTATTAACGGAAGTGATTTCTTTTGAATTTGGTTGCAAGCGACAACAGTACCATTGAGTTTGTCGAAGTTTGAAAGATTGCATATACTCAATTTTCTTTGAAAACAAATTGACAGAATATCTTGGTTATTTTTAAATTGCTTGAGGACAAGCAATAGTTTAATCGTGGGGATATTTGATAGAATTAAATTATCTTATATTATCTTATACATTTCAATGTCTTTTCTATCCTATTATTGTGATTAAATAGTCAATTTGTGTTCATTTTGTGTTTACATAGAGATTAAAAGATTGAACACAAATATATGTTAAAACGAAGAAGTTTGACAAAGTTTGGAGCCAAATTAGAAAGGATAGAGTTAAAGCTAGAAAAAAGTAAGTTACTTCAATATGGAAATTATAAACAAAGTAATACAAATTTAGTGGGAAGCATTTAGATTAATTGTTTCAGCAGCGTTAGGAGCATGAACCAGACGACAGTAGAGCAACCAAAACGCAGGCGTAGTGAAGGAGAAACGTTATCATTGGGCAGGAGCAAAACACGCACAATAACAAAAGGGTATCAACGGTTGCGTGAAGGATGAACAGTGGGGTGGACCAACAATTAAATGAGAAATAGGGAGCAGCCAAAATGCAGCATAGAAAGAAGCCCAAAGCATGAATAAAATGACGTGCAGCGCAGACGTTAATAGACGAGGAGCAGCAGATGCACAGCCCTCAAAACGCAACGGTCCACAGCCAAAACGCACAACACGATATGGACCAAAACGCAACACAGAAATAAGGAGCAGAAAAAGCAGCACAGTAATATTAGCCAGCACAAAATGCAAAGTAGCGGCAGAAACAGGCAGGAGGCATGAATAAAGAATGAACACTATAGATGGACCAACAATTAATTCACAAAATCATGGAACAGTAGCGTGGGATAGGGCAGAAGCAAAGACCAAAACCACAAAGCACCAGCTGGAGGCATGGACCAAAACGCAGTACAGAAGGACAAGGTAGAAGGTGAAATGCAGTGCAGCAGTCCGTACCAAGGAGCAATCCACTCCAAAGAGGCAAAGCAGCAGCTGGAAGGATAAAATGAATACGTAAACTGTGCATGAGGTGCATGGTACTTCACGTGAATTTGGTGTATAAGGCTAGGAAGTGAATCAAAACGACATGCAGCAGCTAGCGACAAGAAGCACAAATGGATAAAACGAGACTTTGGATAAGGGCCAAAAACGACAGCAGAAGCAAGAGCAAAAAACGCAGGAGAAGAAATGCAAATGGACAGTATAAAACGTAGTCACTCAGCCGCAAAGGAGAGCATGGGTTTAAAAGAGATGAACAGTAAAGTGGACCAGAATTTTTATTCATAAAATGAGAGCACAGTAGTGGTAGCGTGGAGAAGAGCAGAAAAATGATGGTTATAGTTTCAACACGTTTTGGCAAGGTGGCGGCTTAGAGCTAGCTTTCCAGGAGAGGCTCTCCACCATAGAGACACCTACAACGTTTTCTTTACACTATTTTGCCTTGGCTTTTTCATTGGTTTTTAGCTATAGTCAATTGTTCTTTCAGTACTTTCCATAATTAGTTATTTTCTTTTAATTTCACGGTTTTATTTTCATATGTCCAAATCTCTTAATATTCATTCCATTGGTTTAAAGCTTTATTAGTATTAATCACATTTTTACATGTTTTAGGATGTTTAAAATGAATGTTTAATGGATTTTATATTTGAAATTCATGAATATAGTAAAGAACCTTTATGTTAGATCAATGAATGTTTATTCCTTCAAATTTTCCAGCTTTAATTTTGGTTGTTTGAGTTTATTTATATGATTTTTCATATCTGAATTTATTGGGTATTTGAATGTTTAATGGTTTATATTATCGGTTTTTTCTTATTTGTGATCCTCTGGATTAATTTTTGCTTAATAGTTAGGATTTATGCATGTTCTTAGATTCATGATCAACTAAGTAGGGATTTTATGCAAGTTATGTGTGCTGAAATTTTTATTTTGATGCAATTAATTTAGATTTTGTAATTTGGGTTATGATTAGTTATTTGCTAGCATAAAAAGTTTTGATTTCTATTTAGTGTTGAATTTTAGTTCTATCACTTCATTTATAATTTCCAGCCCTGGTTTTATTTAATTATGAGTTTTGTTTATTTAATATCTATTGTGCTTAATATGAACATGTGTAGCCAGACTGTTTAGGGGTTTGGAGATATTTTAAAGATGAAAGGATAGAAATTGTGAGAATGGAGTTGAACTTGTCTTGAATTGGTGCTTGTAGGTCTAGGTTGGTTTGGGATTTAGGATAAATGTCATGAATTAGGAATTGCTTATAAGCTTAATCACCCTTTAAGTAGCTTTCTAATATGAAGGTTAGAGATGAGCGTGTGATATGTGCTAGTGTCTTGGTCTACATTGATGGCATATCCTATTATACTCAAAGACCTATGATGATCATAAGGTACTACTTTAATCATTTTTGGATATCACAAAGCAATATGAGATTATTCTTTTAGCCAAGAAAAGCCATATAGGAACAACCCAAATAGAATTTTTGGATATGAATTTTCATAATGGATTTTATCAGCCCGACCCACATATAGCCAATAAACTATTACATTTTGCTGATGATAATCTCAGCACAAAGCAAATCCAACAATTCCTTGGAATTACTAATTACATTAGAGATTTTATCCCACATGTGGCTAATTATACAAGTTCCTTGTCCAAATTACTAAGAAAGAATCCACCACTATGGAATAAAGATCAAACTAAGGTTGGCCATTACTTAAAGTAAGTCATTCAACATCCACCCTTTTTAAAGATTCTTGACAAATGCCAACGCATCCTTCAGACAGATGCTAGTGACCATTATTGAGGGATCATCTTGATTGAAAAAATCGATGGGAAACGACATTATATGGCCATACTAGTGGTCAATTCAAGGAATCAAAAAAGCGCTACCATACCATCTACAAGGAGATCTTGGTGGTAAAAAAAGGCATTGAAATTTTTAATTCCCACCTTAGCCCATATCATTTTGTGGTGGAAATGGATAACATCCTTTCGAAAGATTTTTGAACCTAGTAAGAAGATATTACATGACAACTAATTGCTTCATTGGCAAGATTGGTTTTCTCGCTATAAATTCACAATTCATCATATCAAAGGTCATCACAATGTTCTTCTTAATTTTCTCTCCAAACCTAGAAAATCAATTCAATTTCTCTCTACCATCTTGGGAAAACCAATTCCTTTAACCCTTCCATTTATGAATTTTCCTCTTTATGCCAGGATTAAGAAATCCTTCCCTCAAATCATCAAAAATCTTTACAAACACTAAATGAAAATGTTGTTCTTCTCTGTAAAGGCGTTTTTTATTACCTTCATATTGTTCTCATCACCCTGAAAATTTCACCCCATCCTCATCATTTTGACATGTTATCACTCTATCATACTCTTCATCATATTTATGATACTCTCCCTGAGCTAACTATGTGACATCTCTAGGCTTGATCTGCCCTATATTCCTGTTCAATTGCTCTCTCTGCTTGCATGTTTATAAACATCTTGCCAATCCCGCTAATGAAATTTATATACTATGGAAATTCTTATAATTGTTCCAACCTTTGGCTAAATTGCATATCCAACTAGAACAAATCCTTAATCGATATCAACTATTCTTATCATGGTTCCACCCCTTGGCTAAATTGCATATCCAAGTAGGACAAATCCTTTTTTTTTTTTTCATGAACAAGTAGGACAAATCCTTAACCAATATCAATTGTAGAGCATTCCCCTTTTTGAACAAAAAGCTCACTTTTTATTTATAGTCCACCATCTTTATAGTCTGACTGGCAATGATTATGTTTACACCATCAACCATTTTCAATTTTAGAAAACCTCCATTGACTATCCTAAATATTAGAAAACATAATGCATGATCTATATCATTTTTTAGATTATTTGAGTCTTCATACTAAATTCACACTAAGCCAACTACTTGTACATCTTTAGGCTCATATTTTGTTGACTTTGCCTTTCCAAAGCCCATTTTACCATCTGATGAATATTGGACTTCATTTGATCAATTTATTCGTATAGGATTTAGCGTTATAGTAAGTGAATTTTGAAAATGAAGAAATCTCAACAGCGTAAAAGTCCAACAAAGAGCCCAAACTTTATGACTATTTTCAAGATGCTCAAGATTCCTGGCTTTTAGTTTTGAACAATGAAAAAAATAGCCAATTCCATTAAAGTGGTGGAAAAGATGGATGAAGATATATCTGTTTCTGAAGATGACAGTGGTCTAGATCTTTTTATATACCTCCCGTTGAAAGACTTCATCTTATCTAATAGGTATTATTTATTATAGTAAATAAACTTCGAAACCAAACATGCTTTAATTATTGGATAAAAAATAAAGATGAAAAACCAATTGTACAGCTTAGCTGATTGCTCGTAATTTAATGCTTGTCAGACCAAGTTGAGTATTCGTTGTTTACTTCTTGATCTTCAATTCTCTTCTCTCAATATCTTCAATAATTGGACCAGTTCTTGGTAATCTTAAATTATATCTCTTGGGACACCGGGTAGTGTGTCCATTCATTATAAATCGCATGCATTTATCAAATCTAGGCAAGAGTTTAACTACTTTGTATTGTTTCTATTGGCTTCATCAATCGTCACTAAGCCAAGAACAAAACTATAGATTGCTTTTTACATTTTTATTGTTTGTGCATCATGCGACCTTGCGTTTTAGATTACCAATAATATTTTGTAGACTGTAGTTATATGTTCAGAAATTTTATAATATATATAATAATTTCTCTATCATTACAACATGTTATAGAACAGTGATTTGATATTATATCTTGTCTACATCTTAAAATTTCTAGTTTTGGAGCACCGTTTGATACGAGATCTTGTCTAGTCCATATCCAATTCAATTACGGTGAAGTTCTGGAGAGTTTGAACTCCCTATTTCTCGTAAATATGTAATTTTTTTACTTCTCTTATCCTTTTCTACACTTTTTACCATGGAAGATTTGGTTTGCTTTATAATGTATAAACGCGCACGCTTCTGTTGATCATTTTGCGAAGGGAAAATGGCTTTGAATGTCAATATCCTATACAAAGAAACCATCAAACCTTCTTCTCCCACACCAGATGAACACACAACCTATAAGCTCTCCCTTTTGGATCAGTTATCCCCACCCATGTACGCTCCTGTGGTTCTTTTCTATTCAGAACCTGGAAAAGAATTTGACAAAAACGTCGACGATCACCTGAAGACCTCCCTTTCAAAGGTATTATCCCACTTCTATCCATTCGCTGGACGATTCAAAGACTCCTTCTCAATCGACTGCAACGACCGTGGGGCAAGTTACACTCGAGCTCAGGTAGACAAGGATCTGTCTTCTGTCCTTATCCAACCAGACGTTAATAGTCTTCAACAGTTACTTCCCTGCAATCCCCACGATAGATCAGCTGATCTATGCAATCGACTGATCTTGGCTGTTCAAGTTAATAACTTCACCTGCGGAGGAGTGGCGATTGGTGTTTGCATTTGGCATTCTGTGGCCAATGCATCTGTTTTAGCTTCATTCGTCAGAACCTGGGCTGCCGTTGCTCGTGGTGACTCCATTGATTCCGACGGTGTTGTTGTTGACTGTACTTCCCTTTTCCCTCCCCAAGACCTTGGAGGCTTCTCCACGGGGCAGTACTCGGACAGAGATGTGTTGCGGAGTTTGGTTACTAAAAGGTTCTTGTTTGAAGCCTCCAAGATAACTGCTTTAAGAGAAAAAATTGGGTGCGTCGGACCATCTACGGATCGTCCAACTCGGGTTGAATCCTTGTCTGCTCTCATCTGGAGTGCAGCCATAGCCATAGCTCAAGAAAAGCATGAATCCCCTTACCAGGTTCACCTTGGTATTCATACTGTAGATTTACGAAAGAGGATGAACCCACCGTTGCCAGAACAGTGCATAGGAAACATTAACCAGTTGGCAGTGTCACAATGGCCCCTGAGCATGAACTCATCAGAGTACAGTGGTTTAGCAGGAACTCTGAGCCAGTCCTTAAGGATCATAAATGGCGAGTACCTGAGGAAGATTCATGCAGATGGCAGCTACCTGGAACGCATCAAGCATGCAGGAGATGAGCAGGCTATGAAATATATTGGAGGTGCAATAACAATCAGCAGTTGGTGCAGGTTTCCTTTTTATGAAACTGACTTTGGGTGGGGAAAACCAACTTGGTTAGGCACCGCAATGGGTCTGAATAATCTGGTTATATTCATCGATTCCAAGGATGGTGAGGGTATTGAAGCACTAGTGACACTGTCCAAGGAAGACATGGCAAAATTTGAAGGAAATCCAGGAATCGTGAAGTATGCCATTTTCTTCTCGGCGCATATATGAACCAGTAAAGTTTAGATTTCGATGTGTCCCAAACTAAATAAGGTTGGTTGTCTTTGCCAAACAATTGGGAGGGTGTGTATGTGTGTGACGTAGAGAGCACTTCCATCTTTGAAGTCATTTAAGATGGACATTTATGTTCCAATTCTCTGTCGAGTTCTTAAGTGTGTATTACCTTTATAAACGTTCTTCAGTTAATAATGAGGCCTGAATTTAGATTATAGATTTGAGTTGCTGTACTTTTTGAGCTACAATTTCTGAACTTGTAGCAGATTGGCATTTGCTCTAAAGGGGCTTCGATAGGAGGTGAAGTCCCCAAGTGCTTTTAGCATTTGAGGTCCCGTGATTTCGAACAAAGAGACTTGCTCTATAGCAAGCAACACATCAAAACCCAACTTAAGACCACCCCCTTTCTCTCTCACTCGCTATTTGTTTATCTTTTATTTATTTATTTTGTTTTTCTATAAGGGTTAGTGATTTCGTAAACCACTTGTACTACTACAAGCGCTAAACACGCCTTGCTCTTTAACTCTCTGTCTTCTGTACTTCTCTCTTCTCACTTTATCTGCCTCAGTTTAACTTGTTTTGCATGCATCAGAACTCGGAAGTTCCAAAAACCCTAATCCTTTAATAGTTGCCAACTTATGCCCCTATTTCGAAGTTACTTATTCCTTTACGAAAACATTATTAGTACTCCACCCCCTAGTTTATGCAGTCATTTTAAATTTGAGATCGGAGTTTTGCCTTCTGTAAAGGACCAACCCGACTCGAGTGGGGATTAAGCTGGATGTGGATGGCTTAAAGGTGTTTTCTCATAATTGAGACCCGCCTAGGACACCTCGTAAGCAACAAAAAAAACCGATTCATTGACCCACGAGGACTACCACACGGGCTCCTCCATAATTAACGAGTGTCTCGAGTTCGATTATTGAGAACAAAACTGCTTTAAATTCATCTGTACCTATGCAAATTAAGTGTTAGGTGTTTTTATAAATTTAAAACCTTTTTATATATAGGATTGATATAAAGTAAATTGTATTTTAAAAATTAAATTGAGTTATACCTAACAGAGGTCCAGTTTAGTAACTACAATAAATCGACCTTACCTTATTAATATATCGGGAGGGTCGAAAGATTCTAAGGGATCTATCATTTCCAGATCTACTGAAATTCATAAATTATTAATATTATAAATCAATTCTTGCCGAATGCAATTGTGCTATGGGGCATCCAATTGCAAACATGTGGCACATCAAACAGCAGTTGTTTGGCGTATGCGCCTTTTACGTTATACACCAAGAATGAAACCAAACAAACACAAGGCCATGTGTGAGTGCAGTATATTTGACAATACAATGTGCTCCATCCTTGCTGCCTATGATCCTGATTTGTCTACAGATAAAGTTAAAGTAGGAACAAGGAAATGCCTTAATCAAGTCTGAAACAAATATTAAACTAATAATTGTGCTACAGAATTGAATTGGAGGACAAACAAAAGAACGTTTGACGATATTCTACAGAGAGTAGTACTAAGTACTATATCTTTCTAGGCATAATATTGCTAAATGAAATACATGAGAAGGTGGAATTTGAGCAATATCAGTTTATATCTAATCAATAAGAGGGAGTGCAAGCTATGCAAGCAAGCAAAAGAATTGCAGAAGAAGCTCCATCCTCCTCAAGATTGGAGCTGCTCCTCTTGAACTTGCAAGTTTTCCCCTTGTTGCACTGAACCTGCTTCTGCTTCTGCTTCTGCTGATATTGCAGGTAGCTATGGCTCTCTCTGTCCCTGACATGGTTCTGTAGTTCCTGAGCTTGCTGTTGCCTCTTCTTCATTGTCTTTGGTTACAATGATTAGTAAATTGGAGGTAGCTAGAGAGGGAATGTGAGAGAGAGAACTGAGAAGTTTATTGCATAAGGGATAAACATACATGGTTCTCAATTTATAGAGCAAACTTGTGCCAAAATGCCCTTGTATTCTACTCATATTAACCTTTTTGTGGGACCTTTGTATATCCATGAGTTCCAATACTATTCTCTTCTTAGTTATAAAATAATTAAAATTTACCACTAAATTAGACTTAAAAACCATTAATTTAGATAAAATTGTAAATTTCGCCTGAAAATTTTGATTGGTTTGAGAGATCATAATAAAACATAATATTTAGTCTAAGATTCTATTGGTTTCATATGAATCCCCTTTTCCTTTTTATTAGAAGTTTTGCATTTAGACATTTGGAATTTTTAATATCGTCTAATAATTACTCGTCAAATAATTTTATTTAAGTGCAGACTATTATACATATAAGAGAATTTATTATTCTCCAATATTAGAAAAATATACTGCTGTTGTTTGAGGATCTAATCTATACTTCTTAGCTATAGAATCGTCCCCACTTCTAGTAATATGATGCATTGGGTTACAACCAATAATATGAAACAAAACTCATATGGTCATTCCAGCTGGAAGCACTTGTCTAGTTGGCTATTCTGCTATTTGGATTCTCTTCCAAACCCTCCAAACATCTATAATGATCAGCAACATGATGATCTTTCTTAGCTGTAATGGCCTTGGTGCTTAAACAAAACTAGAGTCTAAGCAAGAGCCGTCTCTTGTTTAACATACACCCGACAAATATGCATCTAGACCTGAGCAACTAACTAATCATACAACAAACAAAGAAAATGATTATATGATTATATGATTGGGTCGTGCACTAAAGTAAATAGTAGAAGAGATTCTTTATACATACACTGTAGTATTTTTGCAGTGATCTCATTCATTTTGTCGCAGGTGACTTTTTCATGTGGAAAGCCATGTGATCATGTTCTCCTTCTCTTCAGGTACAAGGAGGCCCTCATGGATATGTGTAAAAGTTAAGTGTTTATACTAATTGTCTACCGTAGGCTTCACTCTTATTAGATTGCTCTCATTTGGCTCCTAATTTTGAGTTTGACAACTGATAGAAACTTGTTACTTTTTGTAGGTGCCTAGATTCACCCAACTTTGACATGGTTATTTGTATTCCAATTCCTGCATCATATTAGTCTAGTTAGGATTCACTCTTACTTCAATGTCAAGCATCTTGGTTGACAAATTTTGTGAAAGGGTTCATGAACGTTACTTTGTAAATTTGTTGTTTATAGAAACTAAGATAAGGTCAACTTATTGTCAAGTACAATAGTGCAACTGCGTATCAATTCAATAAAGAGACAGAACAGTGTAAAGGGAACCTTCATTTTACCTTCTTGCTATTACTGATTTTCATCTGAAGAGGCAAGCGGGTTGTAGCTGTGAGTTTTACTTTGTTGGACAAGGAAGGACCAAAGATTGAGTCCTTTGCTTGTTGTGATTGAAACAGACAAAAAAGTGGATGAGATTGGGGCTAGGAGACCATAATTCTGAACATTGAAGGACCATGAAGAAGGTGGGATGTTGAGCATTCTAAGTACAAGCCATTTTGGATGTTTTGACCAAACCTAGGCATCGGGTTAGTACCCGGTTCAGATTCCGTGTATATATACTCATTTTTCGTATTTTCCTTTAATTAGATGCCCCTGAAATACTGTGAGGAATGCACATGTAGATGTTGCCATTTTATATCACTATGTGCATTCAAGTGTTAAATTCGTGAGTTTGACATCCTGAGTTGAGTCATTTCTAAAGATTCATTCATAAAAACAATAAAATATATTATTAATCAGTTGAATTAAATTCATCATTTAATTTTTAAATTAGTCACTTAAAATATGTGATAATACAAAATTATTGCATATTTTTAAAAATTGAACTAATATGTATGAAAAACCAAAGTGGTTAATTAAGTCGCAGACTTTCCTAATTATTCTTTGTACAAATAGAATAAAATCTCGCAGACGCAAAATAATAAAGACATCGAAATTTGGTAACACAGTTCGGCACATTCTGTCTACGTCTGCGGGGCCCTCACCCAGATTAATCACTTTCACAGTAGTTCAACAAAATTACACAAAATTGATCTAACACAGTACCACTCAATTTTTATAACTATCTAACAACCTAACTACCTGTGAAAGACTTCCACACCCGGTAACACGATCAACTCGTGTTATCCTTGTCAAAGGATTTGTCTAACTATTTTCACTCAAAAACAATAATAAATAAAATAACTCAAGTATTTAATCAACTGAAAATTAAATAACAAAAATACTTGAGTCAAAGAAAACTTCCCTATGAAATTTTCTTCTCAAAATAACTCAGTTGAAAGCTTTCGCTATAGTTAATTCTGTCGTAGCACAAATCACGTTGCTAACTATACTACCCAACGTTTCCAAGAAAAATTGCGCAGTCCACTAAAAATGTTTTCAAGATACATCTCCACTGCACACAAGTAATTCACACAAACTGCTTTATAATATACCCAAGATGGACCACGTTTGTGACTCACACAAGAACAAAGTGCAGAATCTCTCAAGGATGGTTTTTCCCAAAATACAAAAATCAGTTCACGCAAGATGTATCAAGTGCAGTATCTCCAAAATATTCATGGACAAAAAATTCAGCACATAAGAAAAGTTGCGCAGCCCCAGACCATCCCACATGACCAACACTCCTTGAATAACCACACTTTCATAACTTTTACCGCAACACCATCTAGGTTTTTGTGACTTGCGTGAACAAATAGACTTTCACCAAAACAAGGAGATATACACGTGTATTGGATAGACTTCAAGATATCACCGAAAATAGAATAGGATGCATATATTGGATAGAGTTGTAGCAGCACACATCTTCTCAATTTCTATCATAGATACAATCTTCAATCCATATAATAATTCCAATTTATCTTATATGTCCAATTTAAAATGCCAAAATAAAATAAGATATATATAAAATATATTCTAACAATCTTCCCCTTTTTACATTTTTGTCTCAACGCAAGAACCACTCATATAAATGATAATTGGACATATAGAATAGAACTTGTTGTTACTCCCCCTTAATGTAATAATTAAGTTCAAGTACATACGCATAAACCAAGTCCAATCAACATAAGCCAAATCCGAGCAATAAAACCAAATCTAATTATCACAAGCCAAATCCAAACAACAAAAGATAAAAAGAAGAAATACAGGCTTATCTTTGTTCTTCCCCTTTGAGACAATAGATGGAAAAAAAGCTACAAATTACGAAGCGCTCAGAAACCGAATAACTCGTTGCTTCAAGTTACGAAGGGCTTCAGTGGCGACGTGAAGAACACCTTCAATTCTCTCAATATCAGAAAATAAGGCGGCATGAGGATTGACATTGGAGGATCCCGGGGCATCCAAAGAACCCGAAGTAACATAAGGCAAGTCCACCACCTATGGTTGCCGAAAAATTCGTGGAGAAATGTTTATCAAAGGGACAGACTCCAAAATGCTTGATTCAAGCCTAGGTACCTCATGAGAATACAGAAATTGTGAAATTAAATATGGAAAGTATAAAAGAGAGTGAGGCTTACTCTTAGTGGCTAGCATTGTGTCGATAATGAGACGCCCAAGATTGAAACCGACTCCCGTTCCAATCGCATAAAGAAATTTGGCCTGTGCTAGATAAACTGTCACGACATGAGTACTCGGCATCCAATTAGATACAATTAACTTGAACAGCACAAAATATTTCTGGGTCAGCATGGAAGACCGGAGAACAAAACTTGATGGCCAAGCAGTGAGTTTTCCACCAGTTAAAACTGTGGCAATCAGATCGGTCGAGACATCCCACTCATCATCATATAATAAGTCACCGATCATATTGTCAAACCCCAAAAATACATTCAACCGAGTAGCATCGAAATTAACTACCCGCCCCCTCACATAAACAACCCCAAAAGAGATAGTATCCACATTTAGAATATCACATGTCAAATTTGAATAAAACTCTTTTACCAGCACATAGTCATAATGTTGAGGAAGAAGGGATGTATGTAACAGGGGACGTTCTGAGAGTAGAGTATGCAAACCATGACTTTGAAACTCGTCCAAATTGATTGGCTGATCCATTATGACCCCAATATCTGACAATGTATTCCACTTCTGCTCGATGACTGAAGTATAAAAAGTAAAATATAGTGCTTTATCAATTGGTAGTCTAGCGGAGGGACGATATCGAGGTGGTCGGACAGACTTGCGACACTTCATCTTAGTACGTCTTCTTGGAGCCGGAGGAGGTACCAGCGGTGGAGCAGACTGAGATGGAGGAGGTACTTCAAAATTCTTCCACCATGGACTCTATGACTCGAGTAACATCATCAATAGGATCATTTCGATCCTGAACATCGGGAATGTCAATAGGCACTACCGAAGAGGATCATGAGCTTGTAAAACTTTTGCTACATCCAGGATGAAACTGTAAGCGACTTGAACGTCACATAAAGGCTGCTGTCTTTTTCTCCGAAACTGGGTTTAAATTCTTTTCTTTGTTTTTGCCCATATTCCAATGTCAATTAATCAGAGAGCAGCAATACAATATATACACAGTCCAGATATCAACCCAATCAGCTCAAATTCTAGCAAGTTGTGAGACTCAAATTGAAGAAATTATCACAAATACATAAACCACAATCAGCCAAAAATACAGTCAATAAACTCGGAGGCGTCAATACCCATTCAACTCAGATTCAACAAAGCAGATATCAGAACAGTAGTAACTCACACAATTTGGTAGAGAATCTCCCAAAATTCACAACCCCAATCACAAAACAAGAGAAACAACCACTTATTCAGCGTCAAATACGACCCAATCAGTGAAGAAAGTGAAGAGAAAAACACTACCCGATGCTGACACAACCAAGAAAATGCGTGACACCAACACTGTGGGATTATGGAGATAAAGAGAACACTTGCGTGGAAATAAAGCTAGCTTGGGTGGAAAGACGACTTGCGTGAGGAGAGACTAGCTTGGAGAGATTGCGTTGGATGCTTGGGTGTTGGAGAAGACTTGCGTGTTGGAGGAGACTTGCGTGGAGAGAGAGCCTGCGTTGAAGAGAACTTGCTTGGAGAGCTTTCTGGAAGGTGGCTTGCGATGACAGTAGAGAATAGAAGAAGAGGAATATAATTAGGGATTTAAATCCCTTACCAAAAAGAAACGTTGCACTTTTTTTCAAATTTTTTTTCCTTTTTTTCGAATTTCTTTTTCCTTTTTTTTATGCAATAAAAAATAAAATAAAAAAAACTAATAGGAAAGGGCACAAAGTCCCAAAGCTCCTCTAAGCTGTTCAAACCTTACCGCATCAAGAGGTTTCGTGAAAATATCCGCCAATTACTTTTCGATAGATACATGAGATAGGTGACTGCCTTGCTTTCTACGAGCTCTCGAATAAAATGATATTGAAGATCAATATGCTTTATCCGTAAATGCTTAACAGGATTCTTTGAAATATCGATTGCACTTTCATTGTCGCATAAAATTGTTAACTCATTATGATCAATCCCATAGTCTTCTAACATTTGTTTCATCCAAAGCAGCTTTGAACAACAACTGCCTGCAGCTATGTATCCGGCCTCAGCAATCGAAACTGAGATTGAATTTTGCTTCTTGCTATACCAAGAGATCAAATTGTTTCCCAAAAAGAAATAGCCCCCTGAAGTACTTTTGCGATCATCTAAATTTTCAGCCCAATCCGTGTCACTATATCCAATTAGATAAGATATTGAATCTGATGTATACCATATCCCAAAATCTAATGTTCCGCTTACATATCTGAAAATCCTCTTAACGGCTGTTAGATGCGTGTCTTTTGGATTCGCTTGATAACAAGCGCATATACCAACACTATAGCAGATATCTGGCTTACTAGCAGTCAAGTATAATAAGCTGCCAATCATGCTGCAATATAAACTTTCATCAACACTTTTTCCATTCTCATCTTTGTTTAATTTCATTGAGCCACTCATGGGTGTTCTTGCATACCAAAGTTCTTTATTATGTTGCGAACATATTTTGTTTGCGATATGAAGATTCCATCCTTCACTTGTTTCACTTGCAAACCTAAAAAGAAGTTTAACTCACCTACCATACTCATCTCAAATTCAGATGTCATTAGCTTAACAAATTCTTCAACCATTTTTGAACATATAGCACCAAACACAATATCATCAACATAAATATGAGCTATAACAAAATCAGATTTACACTTTTTAATAAATAAGGTTTTGTCAACATTACCTCATTTATACCCTTGCTTGATAAGATATTGAATGAGTCTTTCATACCATGCCCTCGATGCTTGTTTGAGTCCATAAAGTTCTTTCTTCATTTTATAGACATAATCTGCATGTGCTGAATCAGTAAAACCTTTCAATTGCTCCACAAAGACTTCTTCCTATATAAACTCATTCAAAAAAACACTCTTTACATCCATCTGGTAAAGTTTGAAACCCTTTATACAAGCTATGCCCAATAATTATGTTCTAAAATTCGGACCGGTCATCGAACCGGTGGCCTTACTGGTCACTGGTTTGATCGGTTCGACCGGTTCAACCATCGGTCGAACCAGTGTGACGTAATAATTATGCAATAATTATATTTAATTATATATAATATAAAAAAAATTTAAAAAAAATAAAAAAAATAAAAAAAAATAAAAAAATAATTGTCGAACCGGTCGGATAGGACCGGTCCGACTGGTCAATTGATCGATTTTGACCAGTTTTGATCGGTTCAGACTGGGTCAATTTATAGCTGGTTTTGACGGTCCGGGTTTTAAAACAGAGCCCAATAGTAATCTAATCGATTCAAGTCGTGCCACAGGTGCAAATATTTCATCAAAATCTATTCCTTCCACCTGAGAATATCCCTGAGCTACTAGCCTTGCTTTATTCATAGTAACATTACCCTTTTCATCTATTTTATTTCGAAACACCCACTTTGTACCAATTACATTTGTAGTTGGTGGTCTTGGCATTAATTCCCACACATCATTCCATGCAAATTGGAACAACTCTTTTTGCATAACTGCTGTCCAGTATTCATCTTGTAGTACTTCTTTGACGCTCTTTAGTTCAAGTGAGGAAGTATAGCACAAGTATCCTGCAAGTTCTCAATAATTGACCCTTTTTCTCTCTCTTATTTTTCTTCTTTCACTCATATCCCCATTAACATTTTCTTCTAGATGATTTCTTCATATTCGAGATGAAGAGCCTCGGTTCAAATCATTTTTCAGTGAATTAGTTATATCATCATCTGAAGTAACTGAAAACTCTTCATTTTCTGCAGTTACTTTCTCAGCAGTAACTAACTGTAAATCACTTTCTACAGCTGCTCCATAACTAGCTGTAAGTCACTTTCTGCAATTACTTCATCTGCAGTAACTAACTGCAAATATGGGGAATTCTTCACTTTTGTTTCATTTCTGGTTTGAGTTGATTTAGATGGTTGGTTGCTATTTTTCTTTTTAGTCACATGATCACTCACCAAGGATGCATCATCTATCACAACATTGATGGATTCTTGCACTTTCCTTGTTCTTTGATTATACACTCCATAGGCTTTACTATGGATTGAGTATCCAATAAAGACTCCTTCATCACTTTTGTTTTCAAATTTTCCAAGTTGCTCACGATCTTGAAGAATATAGCACTTGCTTCCGAAGATATGAAAATAGCTCACATCTCCAAAGTTCATATGATGTCTTGTTTAAGAAGTTTCGAAGGTATACTCTATTGCATATGTAGCAAGCTGTGTTCACCGCTTCAGCCCAAAATCTCATAGACATTTTGCTTCCATCCAGCATAGATCTGGCCATTTCTTGAAGTGTTCTATTTTTCTTCTCTACAACTCCAATTTGTTGTGGAATTTTGGGTGCTGAAAATTCTTATGAGATGTCCTACTCATCACAAAACTCATTAAAGCTTGCATTTTCAAATTCTCTTCCGTGATCCAATCGAATTCTCAATATGGTCAAATTTTTCAGATTCATCACCTGCACACATAGGCTTCTAAAAGCCTTAAACGCATCTGATTTTTTTTTCAAAAATGCTACCCAAGTATATCTCGAATAATCATCAACACAAGTTAGAAAATATCTCAGTTCACCAATACTCTCATGTTATGTTGGACCAACCAAATCTAAGTGAACCAATTCAAGTATACGAGAAGAGGTAACATATTTAACCTTTTTGTGTGGCACTTTCAGCTGTTTTTCCATCTGACACGCGCTGCAAATTGATTTCTCTTTTTTGTTCATTTTGGCTAAACCCCTCACAGCCTCCAATTTTGTCAATTTGCTTATAAGATCAAAATTCACGTGTTCAAGCCTTTGATGCAATAAATCAATATTATTTTTATGAGTGACCAACTTATACGTAGTTATGACTTGTAGCATGTAACAATTGTCGGCTGATCGCTTGCCACTCATGATACATTCGCCTTGTTCAGTAAGTACCCTGCATTCATCACTTGTAAATTTAACTAACAAACCATCATCACATAGTTGGCTTATACTTACCAAATTTTCTTTCAATCCATCGACATTAAGCACATTCTTAAGAGGAGGCAAACCATCCACGCATAATATTCCTCTACCAATCACGGAAGCTTTCTTTCCATCTTCGAAAGTCATATGACTATCTATATAAATCTGATAATCAGTCAAGTAGGTCTTTTCCTCCATCATATGACGTGAACATCCACTATCAAAATACCAATCATGTTGTAAAGTGCCTTCATCGATGTACGAACTACGAGAGCTTACAATTCACTTCTTTTTACCCAAGAAGATCTAGATGTTAAGGATTGATGTTGAAATTTTTGTGAAGTGTGCATACTTTTTCAGCCTTGTCTTCTTTCAAACAACATCTGTAGCAACTGATAACACCTCGGCCTTATATGCTCAACCACCCCATAAAAATGGCATGTGGGTATAAATCTTTGACTCTTTTTCGGTGTTTCTACCTCTTGGGCTGATCTGAATATGTCAGAGTTTACTTCATTAACTTTCAAGCACTCACCTTTATAACCGATGCCTTCGAAATTCCCTTTAGCCTTATCGGTTTCAATCAACTTATCCAATTTTTCTGAGCCTCCATTCAACATCCTCAATCCCTTTTCAGTAGTTACCAATTTCATTCTAGCTTCACCAAGCTCATCCGAAGTCAACATCAGCTTCTTTTCTAATTCTTGGATGGTGTTTTTCATGCAAAGATTCTCTTCCTTCAATCTTTCATTCTTTTTTATGCATTTTCACCCATTTTTCATACAAAACCTTGTAATCCTCGTAAATATCCCCATTTTTTTCATCAAGACCACTTCTGTCACTGTCATAGTCTGATATTGAATCCCGAGCTGAACTGATTTCGAGATTTTTAAATTTTCTCCCTGTTCTACCTTCAGTTACTTCCTTCTCAGTTACTGTTAGATAGGTAACTGGACTTTTGTTATGTAATGCAATCAATGCAACATTGTTTGCTATTTCTTCTTCACTGTCAAAATCACTTTTAGAATCATTTTGACTCCAGGTGGTTGTGAAGGACTTTCCTCTTTGTTTCTTCAACGTATTGGCACATTCGGATTGAATATGTCTGAACCCCTGACATTCATGACATTGAATTCTTTTTGCCTTCCGTTTTCCTTTTTGTGTCTTAACTTGTTGTCTTGGGATGTTACTTGATGAACTTCCACCATATTGTCTAAAATCGGGTCTGTCCTTTTTCATTCTTTTTAGCCATTTACCAAATTTTCGAGTAAGTAAAATCATGTCTTCATTTTCATCTGATTCATCTTCTGCATTGTTCACATTTTTTTCAGCTTCCACCTACAGTGCCAATCCTTTGCTTCTTTCTTGCTTACATCTTATGAGATTCATCTCAAAATTTATGAGAATTGCGATAACTTTTTCCAATGACAGATTATCAATGTCGTGAGCCTCCTTTATTGCTGCAATTTTTGGAATAAATCTTGGTGGTAGCGATCTTAGCATTTTCTTGACCAATTTCACATTTGAGTACTTCTTTCCCAATTGATGAGCTTGATTTGCAATATCTCTCAATTTTCATGAAAGTCTCCAATAATCTCATGCTCATCCATCTTCAACTCTTCAAACCGCACAGCTAACATTTGTAGTTTCGATGCTATCACAAATTTTGATCCTTCGTGAATGGTTTGCAATACATCCCAGGCTTCTTTTACCGTTTCACATGTTGAAATCATTAAGAAGCGTCCTTCATCAACGACATTGAATATCGCGTGCATTGCTTGTAAAGTCCCTAGTGCACTTTCTTCTTCCAATCTAGTCCATTCAGATGGATCTTTCTGAATTGCCTCTCCTTTATCATTGGTAATCATTGGATGCATCCAATCGTGTACTACTGAATGCCAGGCTCTCGTCCCCTGAGCTTAAATGAAGACTTTCATCCGGGATTTCTATGCTGGGTAATTAGATCCATCCAATAATGGTGGTCTGGTAATTGATGCACTTCCCTTGTAGCCATGTCTGCGAATCTAGGATCTACACCAACTTGCTACCAAGTTCTGAATCGGTGGTCGTTCTCTGATACCAATTGAAAAACCAAAGTAGTTAATTAAGTCACAGACTTTCTGAATTATCCTTTGTACAAATAGAATAAAATCTCGCAGACGCAAAATAATAAAGACATCGAAATTTGATAACGCAGTTCGACACACTCTGTCTACGTCTGCGGGGCCCTTACCCAGATTAATCACTTTTACAATAATTCAATAAAATTACACAAGATTGATCTAACACAATACCACTCAATCTTTGTAACTGTCTCGCAACCTAACTACCCGTGAAATATTTCCACACCTGATAACACGACCAACTCGTGTTAACCTCGTCAGAGAATTTGTCTAACTATTTTTCACTCAAAAACAATAATAAATAAAATAGCTCAAGTATTTAATCAACTGAAAATTAAATAACAAAAATACTTGAGTCAAAGAAAACTTCCCTATGAATTTTTCTTCTCAAAATAACTCAGCTGAAAGCTTTTGCCATAGTTAATTCTTCCGTAGCACAAATCATGCTGCTACCCATACTGCCCAACGTTTCTAAGAAAAATTGCGCAGTCTACCAAGAATGTTTCCAAGATACACCTCCACTGCACACAAGTAATTCACGCAGATTGCTTTATAATATACCCAAGATGGACCACATTTGTGACTCACATAAGAACAAAGTGCAAAATCTCTCAAGGATGGTTTTTCCCAAAACACAAAAATCAACTCACGCAAGATGTATCAAGTGCAGTATCTTCATAATATTTAAGGACAAAAAATTCAGCACACAAGAAAGATTGCACAGCCCCACACCATCCCACGTGACCAACACTCCTTGAACAACCACACTTTTAGATTTTTTGCTACAACACCATCTAGGTTTTTGTGACTTGCGTAAACAAATAGACTTTCACCAAAACAAGGAGTTATACACATGTATTGGATAGACTTCAAAATACCATCGAAAATAGAATATGATGCATATATTGGATAGAGTTGTAGCAGCACACATCTTCTCAATTTCTATCATAGATACAATCTTCAATCCATATAATAATTCCAATTATCTTATATGTCCAATTTAAAATGCAAAAATAAAATATGATATATATAAAATATATCCTAACAATGTATTTAAAGAATAGGGATCCGTTATCAAAAAACAGAAATGGTGCAATTTGAAATCTTACTTGATCGCTTATTCAATAAATAGTCCACTTTTTTGTTAGTTGTAATTGTGTTTCAATTATCCTTAATGGTTCCTCCACATCTATTGTTTTTCTATCAGGTAAGTGACTCTTAGGTTGTTTGCAAGATGGATCATAGATACAATGACGAGGATGGAGTTTGGGAGTTTATTACCAATTCATAATTATAATCTTCAGTCACACGATTATCGTGACGATAGAGTCTTCTCCACAAAATCTTTCCATCTGATTCCAAAATATATCATCCATGAGCATCTGGTTATTTTTAATCCTTAAAACTGGAATAGGAATGCAACCTTTACTTTTCAACTTTTAATATTTGGTTACTAAGTATACACAGGGATGATAAAATTGAAATGAATTTTAAATAATCTTAAACTTTTATTCAAAATTTTAATATTTGGTTACTAAGAATATATACTGATGATAAAATTGAAATGAATTTTAAATAATCTTAAACTTTTATTTATAATAAAATATGGGTACATATTGACACGATTGTATAATCATCCCACCTCTGCAACAGATGTGGAATTCAAAACAGACAATCGTACATACCAGGTTGTAAATAATCACAAAGGAATCAAAGTTTGTTAGATAAGAGAGAAATAATTTCAGCGCAACAGTATATAAATCATGTACAGTAACACCTTTTTCACATATCATGATTATTTAATACAAAGATCGTCTTTTTCCTTTACAAAGAATTTTCACGATATCAGAGCTTCCCCCTATAAATGTTTAGGTAAATTGGCTTGATATATTAGGCTTCTAGTAATTTGGAGAAGGTGTTTATATTTGCATTCAACGACGTCGTTTTGTTCGGGCGTGTAAGGAGATTTTTGGTGTACTATTCCTTTGTTGTGTAAAAATTATGTACACCTTTTATTGACAAACTGGATGCCATTATCGGTACGTATACAAGTAACAGATGTTTTGTATTAGTTTTCAATAATGGCTATATAGATTTTTAGAGTTTTGTACACTTGATCCTTACTGTTTAATAAGTAAGTCCAGGTGGCTCTCGTAAAGTCATTGACTATGGTTAAAAAAATAGCTTGAGCCATCAAAATTCTTGACCTCATATGGTCTCCATAAATCAATATGTAAGGTTTTCAAAAGGTTGTTGGGTTGACATGTTATGTTTTGGAAAAGGCTTTCTAATTTGTTTTGCTGGTGGACAAATATAACATAAAATATTTTTAGGAATCGAAATACTTGAATTTGGTAAATGTGTAATTTTGTCCTTCGATACGTGTCCGAGATGTAAATGCCAAATGCCAAAATTTCTTTTATATGATTAGCATCCGAGTTCTTAACATAGAATTTCAGAGAAGGACCTTTCAAGGTTGATGGTGTTAGTTGATTTTCTGCGCTGATTTTGTATAGCCCCCCTTCTACCTCACTCATGGTCACAATGTCATTATTCCATAGGTCCTGCAAATACACTTTATTAGTCATAAAAAAATTCCAATTTTGTTTTGGGTGGCTATTTTGTGGACGAACATTAAATTGTGGTGGAATGTTGGTATGTAAAGGGCATTTTGTCAATATGTTCAACATTGCTATTTGAACCATCTAGAAGGGTTTACCAGTTTAAGGTAAGAAACCTTGGTTTTGTTTGTAAAAAGTGTTAGGTCATGAAGCATATGCGTTGAGGCCCCCGAATCTACTATCTATGTACAATCGTCACATTTGTTATTACTAAAACTAAAAGAATTTGGATTCATACTTGTGTAGCTATTGTAAGTTATGTGATTAACATTAGCCGATTGCTTCACCAAACCTTTATCATCCGCTACCCTGTGTTCAAATGTCACCAAGTTAAGGTATGTACTAATTCTCACTTTTCGTTCTTATTTCTAATTTTTATTCCAATCTTTTCATTACTAGTTATCAAATGAGACCGTAAGAGTTTTGTTATCTTTTGAAATTGAGCAATCAATTAGATTTTCATTATCTTAAATCTTTAAATAAATTTATTTAATAATATATTTTATTAATTACAATTTTATTCACAATCAATTTCTATTATTAAAGTTATTACACCGTGGTCTAAAAATATTATTTTTATATTAAAGATATCATTAAATTTATTTTTCTTTTTAATAGAAAATTTATAATAATTATTTTTTGGTTAAAATTTGAACAAATATTGAGAGTATTTAAATAGTTTATAAATTAAATATTTTTAATACATAAATAATTTATAACAGAAAACAAAATTTACTTTTCTTGTGCAAAGAGGAGAACAAAAGTTGAGATTTTGATAGGATACATTTGGCTTGTGTATTACTATTTTATATTTGGATGGTTTTACCTCGATTTATTGATTTTTCCTTAATTTATGTCAAGGGAAGAAAAACGTCACATAACTCCCGCGTCAGTATAAAGCATTAAAGTTGTCACTTATGGGCTTGGGCCTTGGAGTTGCAGATTCTGACTCTAAAGCAGTCTTGCTTTTCTTTGCTTCATTTTTCATTTTTTACTTTTAAACCTTTTTTTTCCTTACAATTTTCAGAGACCTCTCATCTAGGTTTTGAATTTCCTATTATATGTTACAAAATTTAAGAATAAAAGATATACATCCTACTCATATAATTTAAGAAATTTACAAAAAACTCTAAATTTTAAAATTATTAAAAAATTAATATAATAATCTAGCTTAACTCTTAAATTTGATAAAATCAATTTAACTCTATTTAAATTAATAATTTATTACAATTAGTTAGATTTGATTTTAATAGCTAATTTCAATATTCATATAAACAACATTTAATTAGTTTACATGTGACATATATTTCATTGTTATTTTTAAAACAAATTTTAAGAGAAGAAATTAATATGAAAATTTAAAAATTATGAAGAAAATAGTCAAGAATATTAACAATTATTTTTTAAGTTTCTTAAATTTCAAAAAATTTCATGCCTATTATCCTATACTAAAATAATAAAATTAAAAATTAAAACATTTAATTTTAAAATATATAAGTTAATTTTCAAATAGTTATTATGTTTAAAAAGTAAAATATTATTATATTAATTATAATAAAAGAAGTTAGTAAATCAAAATTTAAAATAGTTATAATTATAATAAAAATAATTTTAATTTTAATTATAATAAAAATAATTTTAATTATAATAAAAATAATTTTAATTATATAAATGTATATTTAATATTTAACAAATATGAAAATTAACTGTTTGATAGGGATAACAATGAACCCGACCATGATAACTCAGGCTCAGGCTTGAACTTGGTTCGGGCCCGACCAAACTAGAGGTTGCTAACCCTATTGGATGATAGTTGAGCTTGGTCGGACAGACCTGACTTTCAATATTTTTTATAAAATATTAAAAAACGGCAATATTTTCTCCAAAACGACGTTGTTTATAAATTATCCATTAAGTCTCACGTTTAATTTTCTGGGCCTAGCCCAATGATTTCAGCCCGATTCTGTTGCTAAGCCTCCCCCACTTCCATTTGGCATTTTTATTTTATGCTTTTAAAAAGGCCCCAAATTTCAAATTCGGCCTACTTTTCGAAGTATCCGCCATAAAATATAACATAAGCTCCTCTTCCTTCTCCAAACTCACCTGAAATGTCATATCTTTTGCACATCAGTCTCTTGATTCGCTTTCTATGTATGTACATCTCCAAATACTTTTAATCATCCCTTAACGCTGTTTTTAGTAACCATTTTAGCTGTATATGCTCAAATATGGCTACCTCCGCTTTCAAATCCACGACCGGGAGGACCCCCGTCGGGAAGTCGTCCACCGGCTCCGACGACTCCTCTCCGTCCACCCGTAGCAGCTCTGGTCACCGTCGGTCTCGGAGTCTGAGCCGGTTCTCCCGCCCTTTTCCGGTCAACTTCGATGACTTCTCCGACGAGGCTCCGCCCAGAGGAAGGTTCGTCAATGAGACGAGGGGATCCGGTGTATCCGACTTCAGCCTCGACGATCTCGCTGTCAAGTTCTTTGACTCCGCTGATCGAGGCGGGTCGGTTTCGAAGTTTAACGGCCGCGTTTCTAGTGACAGACCCACCATGTCGCAGAGGAGGGGGAGGTCGGTGTCGAGACATGGTAGTGCTGGGAATTTTGGTGGTGGGGAAAGGGTAAATTCGGAAAGTAATTTGAGAAGGAGGAGGTCAGTTTCTGTGGTTCGCTACCAAATAAGTGATTCTGAGGTTAGAGTTTTACTTCAGGGTTTTTGAAGTTCCATTTGAAGCATAAAGTAATGGTGTTTTTGCACTTTTCATAAATTTCAGCACTAAAATTAGGAAATTTGGGCTAGACATTAACTGTGGTCGAAAGGGCATTATGAGATGTTGAGTTCTAAAGTTGTTGCAAATTCTTTTACCTTTAGTTGTGAAAAAGTTGCTGGCTTTGGTGAAAAGGTAGTTTACCTTTTATGGGACTCAGCTATATATGCTTCATGATGAAAGACCATAAAGTTTGTTGGATAATTTATCACCAAAAGCATCCATCCATCATTTTAATTTTAAAGATGTTGACTTGGATGCTTTTGATTTTGTGTTTGTCTCTGTTTTGTTTTTGCACTTTGTATTTCTGCATCTCTTAGATAGATTTGTAATAGTTGCGCCTTGAAATAGTTTGTCTCCAGAAATTAATTAATAAACATTCCGGAAATTTGATGACTGTGTCTGAGATGAAGCATTTTCGGAAATTTATCTTGGGTACTTGTATTTGACGTTACCAGATGCTTTTACTTTTTATTTGAAGTTTCCTTGCTGCTGATGTATTTTCTGTAATTTAGCTGCTGGAGGGTTTTCTATGTTTGATTAATGCTATAATTGGTACCATTTACTTTCTTAGTAGGTATGAGCTTTTGCAATTAGATGCTAAATTTTAGTTCATGAACATACATTCTTTTCATCAATTTTTCTCAGCATTAAATGTTCTGAAATTTGTATGCAGTTCAATTACTATATATCTTGTATTCTTGTTATATTGGAAAAAAAATACCAATCCTTTTATTTCTTTCCAAAATTGCAGAGTGACGCTGATCAGATCCAAAACTCCGGCAAGCACGCAAATGTAAAGGGTTCTGCTGCTGGAAATAAACAGCGCCTTGTGAATAAGACAATGTCATCGAATCATGGACTGAGACTTAAGAGATCTATGAGCCAGAAAGATTTGAAGTATCATGATGGATACTCTGTGAGCCTCACCATTTCTTTTACTAATATCACTGAAACTATGCTGTTCATTTTTTATTTAGGGAACAAATATTTGTGCTTTCATATAAGAGTCTGTAGCTACAGTGACATTTTGGAATAGAGACTTTCTTGTCTTAGTTGCTAGACTAAATCGAATGTCCTTTGTCCTTTTAGAGCCATTCATCAGTCCTAACTGATGATGAAGGGAGGGATGCTTATTCTACAAATGATGTGATTGAGAGAACAATTCGGGCTGTTTATGCACAGAAGAAGGTTGGTTTTAATTTTCAGAATCAAGTGTTTACTGTGAGCATCACTGGTATAAGCCACTTGTGCGTTGGTGTGCATATGCATGGCTCAATGCCTGCCCCTTCTCCTTCTCTCTCCCCCTTACTCATTGCCTGCCTTTTATTTTTCAGCCAGAGCATCTAAATGGTGACATAATGAAGAGTGGGCTTTACGAAGCAATGCGGAAAGAACTTAGACATGCTGTCAAAGAGATAACAATGGAACTTGAGCAGGTATGTAACTATGTGAATGATTTATTATTTACATGCTCTTCATTGCATGTGCACGATTTTGCACATTCTTTCTGTTTTGAAACCTACTGTAACTCCTTCCAACGTATGTAGTCTATGGGGAAAACAAATGATCCTGTTTTAGCAGTCGACAATGGACTGCAATCCAGAAATTCTACTGTCAGGAGGAGTTATGTATCACAGATGGAACAGGTATCCAAAGTCAAATTATGAACTTATTCTAGTGTATTTTTACTTTACGGTCTGATTGTTTAGTAGTATCAGTCTGTGAAGATGTGAAGAGATATATCTATTTGGATATCTTTTTTTGGCCTGATCTATTTGGATATCTTCTTTTGGCCTGATCACTGGAGGATCTTTTACTTCTGTCAGTGCAATTGCAGCTTTTGTTTGCCAATATATTATTATTTCTCAGGATTCATCAAAAATTGCTCAAAATGGAGCTTCATGCAAGTATAATTTTGCTATTGATGAATCAACGTAATACCTTTAACCCACCCAAGACTCCATTTTCTTATATTTCCAGAGTTTTGATGCATAGAGAGCACTGAACTCACTTTTCTTGCCAGCTCTTTCACTCGGCCCAAGTTGTCAAGTTTTACAGTTTGATGATAATGTGGTATGGTATGGTATAAAATGAAACCAATGAGTCAATGCTTTGTTACTAAGTTTGCTTTTATCTCTGAACGGCTTGTAAGAGTGAATCCATTACATGAAGTAGGCTGTTGAGCATGATATTTGGTTTCAAATTGACTAGAAAGTATTATCTGTTAATCAACACTAGTCACTCAATATACAGTCTGAGAAGAGGAAGCAAGATTTGTTAGCAGAAATAGTGTTGCAGGAGCAACGTGGTAGGGAACTCTCTCAAATTATCAGGGAACTAGTTCCTGATGCAAAGAACACTGCTGTTGAGAAGTCATTGCGTACCAGAAAGGTACAAGTTGAAGTTTGCCCATAATGTCAAAATTTCTTTGGTTCCTACAGTTTTTCTTCTAATGTTGCACATTGTTGTATTTTCAGAAAAGTTTATGACAATTTTTTTAATTTACTTATACTTCTTCATGAATCAACTTCTAGCGGAGTAATGATAGAAAGAGGATGTCTAAGCGATTAGGAGAGGAAGCAGAGAGATATATTGAGGATTTCATTTCTAATGTTGAAGATACTGATATTTCATCCTTGGATGGGGAACGGAGTGATACAAGTTCAACTTTAGGAGGATCTACTAAGACTGAAACACTGCAACGGCCAGCAACGTCCAAATCTGTTCCTGTTCATACAGATGGAGTTTTCCTTCCATGGTTAAAATGGGAAACTTCTAGTGATTCTTCACCTTTATCATGCAACAGTAAGGAGCCCAAAGCTACTCCAAAGGCTAAAAAATTTTGGAATACGGCACAGGTAACCTCTAACTACTGTTTCCTTCTTTAAAAATGTGAGACCTTAAAAGAATCAGGTTGGCCTGTCTCGATTGATACTAGTTATCACATCTGTAAAGTCTTTTTCATTCATCAATCCTTTCTGTTATATTAACCTTGCTTAGTTTATTGTATATGAAATCTGGGAAGTCTTACTGTTTCCCTCTTTCCTATCTGGTTTTTCATTTTTAGATCTGTTTGTAAAATTAAGTTCCTCCTGCAGGACTCAGCAGATTTATGTAATCTATCTGTCAGCAGCCGTGTTAATTGGAGACCAGGAATTACAGTTAACCATTCTGCAAGCATTGTTCAGAATTCAGAAAATAAATTAGGAGACAATGAAAATTACCACATTGAATTCTCATTGCAAGGGACAAGGTCAAAGTTGGACATCGCCGAGTACCTGAATCGTCAAAATGATGAAGACTTTCTCTTTGAGAGATGGAATCAACAACAGAGAATTCATTCCGGCAATCTTGTGCTTTGTAACCAAATGTTTTTTTAGTTTGAACTTCGTTTCCGGTGTGGTAAACCACATTCATATGTTTTCTTTAGATCGCTTCTTGCTGTTAACAGTCTTTCAGGAGATATCTTCTGCATGACTGCTTACTATAAAGTATATGAAAGGTATTTCTGTTCCTCGAAAATTGGAAGTCCAATGATCAGGTGAATCTGTTCTAACTACATTCCTCCGATCTTTACTGGAATGGATTGCTCAGAATCTAAAGATTAAACATCTCAAATCTTATTGTTAATTGAAAGTCCGCTTTAATCAAATATCTTCCAAGTTTGAAAGGGACTTGGTTAACGCCAAGTCCACTTATTTCCTGACTGATGAGCAAGTTGATCAGACTGACCTTTGGACAAAACTCGTAGCTATACAAAATTAGCGTTGTAGTTTCTAATTATCGTTTCTGAATAATTTATCATTCAGCCGCACGCAATATAATCTTAATCTGATATATTGAATTCAGGTAAAAAAGTTCACATTTTCTTGGCTTGCACGACCAGAATGGAAGAAATTGAAGTAAAAAAAAAAAGTTGACAACGTGAAAGATCTCAACGACTGGCTTCCTGTCACCAAGTCCAGGAGCGCAAAATGGTGGTACTCTGTTTTTCACAATGTAACCGCCATGGTTGGTGCTGGCGTTTTGGGCCTTCCTTATGCTATGTCTCTCCTTGGCTGGTATGTCGGTTTCACTAGGTGAAAAACTTGCATAACAATTATCGAGATGTCTTATTTACCAGGATCATGAGTTAAGAAAAAACATATATATCTGTTCTGTTTAATGTGATCTGTTGTTTATAGTAAATGGGGTTTAGGCGTCCTGGTGTGGCTGTAATGGTCTTATCATGGATCATCACTCTGTACACTTTGTGGCAAATGGGGAGATGCATGAAATGGTTCCTGGAAAAAGATTTGATAGGTATCACGAACTGGGTCAACATGCATTTGGTGAAAAACTTGGGCTCTGGATGGTGGTGCCTCAACAACTGATGGTCGGAGTAGGCGTGGATATAGTGTACATGATCATTCTGAAGAAGTTCCATGACACAGTTTGTCCTAATTGCAAGGACATTAAAACCACCTACTTCATTATGATCTTTGCGTCTGTTGGCCTTTTTGTTTCTCATTTCCCCAGTTTCAATTCCATCACAGGGGTCTCTGGCCGCTGCTGTCATGTCCATGAGGTACCCTTTTACATCTCTATTCGTCTGCTATTCATTGAACTCTTTCAGAATAGGCACGTCCTAATGAAACTGGATTGTGTTGATGATGCCTGTGGCTTGTTTTCTTATGCAATTTTAGTTGGTTAGCTTCTAAATTCTAATTGTGCTGTGGGCAATTTTACTTATTCAGCTATTCAGCAATTGGATGGGTAGCTTCTGCACAAAAAGGTGTTCAACCAGATGTGAGTTATGGCCCAAGATCTTCAACCACTTCAGGGAAGGTATTTGATTCCTTTGGTGCTCTAGGATATATAGCTTTTGCCTTTGCAGGACACAACGTTGTCTTGGAGATTCAGGCAACTATTCCTTCAACTCCTGAGAAGCCTTCCAAGAAACCTATGTGGAGAGGAGTAATATTGTGGTTGCTTTGTGTTCTTTCCCAGTTGCCTTCACTGGTTACTGGGCATTTGGAGACAAAGTAGAGGACAATATCCTAATCATACTAGAGAAACCTCGTTGGCTTATTGCTGCTGCAAACATTGTTGTTATTCATGTGATTGGAAGTTACCAGGATAGTCCACCAACCACCACGTTGGATCCATCAGAATCATCTTTTTTCTGCATTCAATCACCGATGTTAACCAGAACATATTTGTATTTCCATGCTGCAGCTTTTCGCGATACTGGTTTTCGACATGATGGAAGCACTTCTGGTAGTGAAGATGAAGATGAAGCCGACTATGATTCTCCGTCTCGTAGCAAGAGCTATATACGTAGGTGAGTGTTCATTGATTCAGGGTGTGTCAAATCTCCGAGAGAAGAGTAAATAAGAACTTACTTTATTCATGTATGTTACTGTTTACATAAAGTCAGATTTTCTTATATACAAAACGCATAAAATGAAGTTGCCTTCTACTTACAAAAGTATAGCCTATTTACAAAAACACAACACTTTACATTAAACTATCACTTAACATCTCCCCTCAAATTGGAGTTTGGTGAATATCAACCAAACCTAACTTGGAAAGAAGTGAAGCAAAAATTGGAGCTGCTAAAGCTTTGGTCAACAAATCAGCCAACTAGTCCTTGGAAGAAATATGAGTAGGAGCAACAAAAGCCATCTTATACTGATCACGAACCACTTGACAATCAATATCAAGATATTTAGTACGTTCATAAAAGACCAGATTAGCAGTAATATGAAGAGTTGTCTTGTTATCACACCATAAAGGAATAAAAGATGGAAAAGAAATTTGTAAATCACGCAACACATAAGAAATCCATAACAATTCACACACAATGGAAGCCATACTAAGATACTTTGCTTTAGTAGACGAGCGAAAGACTGTGGGCTGCTCTTTAGTCTTTCAAGAAACTAAAGAAAAACTTAGAAATACACAAAAATCATAAACAGATCTACGAGTTGTCAAAAACGATCCCTAATCAGCATCATAATAAGCTACAAGTGAACAAAGAGAAGATACTACAGGAACAGAAGATGCATTGGAAGCAGGAAAAAATTAACCCTTAGAAGGATAACCTTTCAAGTATTTCAACAAGTGAAGAGCAGCATCCCAATGACCCTTACAAAGAGCATTAACAAACTGATTCAACTGTTGAACAACAAAAGTAATGTCAGTAAAACCCAAATATAGTAACCTACCAATTAACACCCGACATCCTCCAATAACAAACCAGATTTATCTGTTATTTCAAGCCCTTAGGAAATGTTGTAGAAACCGACTTTGCACCAGTCAAACCCGAATCAAACAAAAGATTTAGGACATACTTTTGTTGATTAACATACAAACCAGTAGAGGATCGAGCAATGTCTAAACCCAGGAAATATTTAGCAAGACCAAGATCCTTAATAGTAAATGCAGAATGCAAAAAATGTTTAACATCACTCAAAACAACTGCAGACAGTCCAGTCTATAGAATATCATCCACACAGATAAGAAGAGCAACAAAAGTAGAACTAGTGGATTTAATAAACAAACAATGATCATGTTGGGATTGGATAAAACCATAGGAAAGCAAATGCTTAGTAAATTCACAATTTCATTGACGGGAGGCTTGCTTTAAGCCATATAAGGACCGATTTAACTTGCAAACTTCATGAGGACCAGCCTTAGTATACCGATATGAAGGCAACATATACACTTCCTCATCAATAAAGCCATGCAAAAATGAATTATTGACATCTAATTGATGTATGAGCCAAGAAAAATGTACTGCAATAGCTAACAACAACTGTACAGTGACTGTCTTAGCAACTGGGAAAAAACTATCAGTAAAATTAATTCCCTCAATTTGATGATAACCTTTGGCCACTAACCTAGCTTTATAACGATCAACAGTCCTATCAGGTTTAAGCTTCACCTTATAAATCCATCTTAAACCAATGGCCTTCTTACCAACTGATAAAGAAGTCAAAACCTAAGTGTTATTGGATTCCAGTGCAGCCAACTGCTACTATATAGCCCTTACCCAATGTTCATTACATTTAGCCTGATTGTAATAGCCTAGATCACACGTTCATAGATATTGTCCACTTTAGGCTTTTGCCCAACCAAGCTCTCACGGTTTTGCTTTTTCCGAGAACTTTCCAAGATGTCACCCATCCTGGTACTACTCTTACCTAACATATTTAACTTCAGAGTTCTGACAGGATCGGGTGCATTAGGACATGAAAAACGCGTCTATAAAAGAGAAGTATCCGCACCTTTATAAGGCGTACTTCGTTCCCCTATCCAACCGATGTGGGATCTCACACTGATAATAAGATTGAGGTTTCTTAATAGTAGAAACATTTGTCAAAAAAGACATGTATATGGATGAAAGATGTGGAGTAGGTATAAAAGGGAAAGTAGAAAGAGAGTAGTCGATGGAACCACAATCAGAAGACTAAGAATAGGAAGAGGAAGACAAAAAATGGTTGGTGGTTGCATGAGATACAAAATCATTTAACCAGGCTGATTTATGAGATATTCTGGTGCTTCTACGCAACTCTGGAGTAGGAATAACTGGAAATGTTGAAGTAAGAGATGATGAAGGCTCGGTGGAAAATGTATCAGTGGTTGAAATAGGTAGATTGACAGGAGAGTTATTAGCTTTAGAAGGCAACACATCTAAAATATCTTAAGGCTAATCAAATGTAACCAAAGGAAATGGAACATCTGGTGTTGTATTAGAGGAAGACTGATAAGGATAAGTATTTTCATGAAAAACCACATCTTTAGAAACCAAAACAGAATGTGAGTCTGGATCAAATAACTTATAGCCCTTTTGTCCATGACTATATCCTAAGAAAACACACTTATAAACTCTCATATCAAACTTACCCTTATAGGGCTTGACATTTATGGCAAAACAAAGACATCCAAAATATTTCAAATGATCATACTTTGGTGGATAACCATACAAAACCTCATAAGGTGTTTTCCACTTGAGAAGTGAGGTAAGAAGTCTATTAATTATATAGATGGCTGTAAGAATAGACTCTCCCCAAAATTGTTTAGGTAAAGAAGCTTGAAACATGATAGCTCGAGCTATCTGTAATAAGTGTCAATGTTATCTCTCCACTATCCCATTCTGTTGAGGTGTATAAACTTATGACTTGTGATGCAGAATTCCCAAGCCCCTAAACAATTTCTGACACTCCTTACTTAAAGCTCAGCTCCATTATCTATTCGAACAGTCTAAACAGACTTCTAAAACTGAGTCCTAACCATCTTTAAAAAACTATCTAAAAAATCGATTGCTTGGCACTTATGATTCATCAAATATGTCCAAGTAGCCCTACTATAATCATCCACTATTGTCAGAAAAAAAAATTTCCCCCTAGAGATAGAATGTTGACTATAGGGACCCCAATATCAACATATACTAACTGAAAAATAGAGACAGTATAAATGTTACTAGAAGGAAATGTCAATCTATGTTGTTTAGCAATTGGGCAAACATCACAAACACCAACTTCTCCAGTACTTTTATTATCAAAAGAAACAATATGTATAAGTACATTGTCATAAATATAGCCTAAAAATTGATGTTAAAGTTTGTATATAGACATAGATTAAACATTATTTGTACTACTTGCAACAATACATAAAGAATATCTGGCTAGAGTGTCAATCTTGAATGAATCCTTATCGAGGATATACAGTCTTCCTACAACCTTTCCAACTGCCAATATTTAGTTAGTCTTCAGGTCTTGCAAAATGCAGTAGTTTAGATAAAATTTGAAGATAATAGAGGATGTATTGGCAAGTTTATTCACAGATAAAAGATTGAACTTAAAAGTAGGTATATGCAAAGTTTCTGTCAAGAAAAGGTCATTAGGCAAGAAAACATCACCAATGTGATGCACACGACTCTGAGTTCCATTAGGTAGATAAACAAGTACAAAAGTGTTAGGTATAACAAGTTTGGTTAACAAAGAAATATCCACGCATATATGATTTAAGGTTCCTGTATCTAATATCCATGAATCTAAACGTAGGCCATCAAGATTAGGAAGAGCTAGAAAAGGATGTGTACCTGCAAATTCTGAAAGATTTGCCAGGTTGGTTTATTCCTTACTAATTTTAGCAACCCTTGTTTAATCAATTCAAACAATGGAGGATTGGAAGTACTAACAGCATTATCTATGGCTAATTTACTATTATCTACAGTTAATGAAGTAGCTTCATTCACTACATTAGTAGTATAAGATTTCCCATTCCCTTTCCTTCTTCGATTTTGTAACTCCTTATACCAGTCTGGTATACTAGTGAGTTTAAAACAATTTTCCTTTAAATATTCGTTCTTCTTGCAATAAGAATATAACATCCTACTCTTGTCATTACTACCCCATTTTTGTTTAAACTGTTTCCCTCCTTCATATGTCCTCTTAGTACTCCCTGTATTCACTAACATAGGACTATGTTCCATTCCTTTACTAAACATCATTTACACCTCCCTTTGTTTTTCTACCCTTAAGTATTGGACCCCGAACTTTGAGTGACAATTCGACTTAGTAATATAAATGATCAAGTGAATGAGTTGATTGAAATAGAGTTGAAAAATTAAGAAATAAAGAGAGAAAGTATGAAAATATGAAAAATTATAAAAAGTTTGACTTTTTGGCCCTTGAAGGTTGACTTTTGATTTAGGCAAAATTTGATAAAATGACCTATATGAGACTTGTAGATTATGTTAAGAGTTTTCTGTAGCCATAAAGTTTGCAATTTTTCGATATCGGGAGTGAAAGTTATGATCAGTCAAAGTTTAGGTATGTATC
>JANVCQ010000038.1:39985-54882 GCA_025531925.1 Erythroxylum plowmanianum | reverse complement strand
GAGTATTTTAAGCATTTTTGTATCATTAATCGCTAAGTGTAAATAATTAAAAATATCAACAATTAAGCACATATCAGTTACATGTCGATCGTTAATGATTGGTGAATGACTTAGAAAACTCCTTTCCTCACTCATTCAATCGTCCTGGCCAAGGTCTTGAAACAATCATTAAGATTAATGACAACATAGAGTTGAAACTCATTACCTAGAGTCAATGGATCCCATCTTGACTCACCACTAATTAGATAGGTACTTACTTATATCCAATGATCATTCAACTAGCATTTTTATACACTAGGTGTCTAACATCAAAACATAATAAGTAACCTATTGATTACTATGATGATCTCAGGTCAAGTAAAAATATACATGTAAATCCTTATGAGAATATCTCACTTGACAGTTCATAGGTAATATTAACCATTGGGATCAATTTGGTCAGTTCAATGATCATATCTCCATATGCATCATCTATATATGTAACTTAGTAAATGAGATATACTAATATCTATCCAATAGATACTATTACATATATATTGATATAACCAGATCAGCAAAGTCCTTATTTGATGATCCTATGATCAAGAACATTTTTAGATTAAAATCCTAAAGACTTGACTCTCATTATCATAATCTCCAATATGATGGCAAGTATATAAATTTAATCAAGGACTTATCATATTAGAATAAAAACAATAAACGTAATATGATAATAAAATCATTTTCCATGTTATTAATCAAAATTATTAATAACAAAACTAAAGTGTTCATTCTATTACATAACGATTGGGTCATGGGCATAATTTTAACAACAGCAGTAACTCACCTATCTACGAAAAGAGGGAAGCACACTGATAACATCTCAGAATGTAAGAAAATTTGTGATAGCCTTGGTACAATAGCAAGTCAGTATCAGACAAGAGCAAGGTTTATTCTCTTCTTATGAATTTAGGCCCTGATTATAAAGACTTTGCCACTACAATGCTTAAACCACCGTTACCATCATATTTTGAATGCATATCTCATATTAATGCCTATGAAGCACAAAATGGCTATCTTGTTAAAATGGTAGGCAATGTTTTTGATGCCTATCAAGTTGAAAAAAAAGGTAAAAGGATAGCTAGCCAAATGGCCAGCCATCCTACCTTTCCTTCCTATAAATATGCAAGAAATGAAGAGAGCAAAGATACGCAAGCAGAGAAGAGAGACGTGAGGTGAGAGAGAAAATAAAGAGAAAGAGAGACAAAAATATTGTGTGTATTTTTTAGTCTAGCTTTTCCTTGTAATTCTCTAGTTTTTCTCAGTAGTAAAATTCTTCTATCCTTATCTATAGTTTTTACCTTAATTTGAGGGTTTTCTATGTAAAATCTGTGTGTTTATTAATATTCCTTTAGTCCTATTTAGCTACAAAGCTGCTCTAATCTGGTTAATTTTCACAATAAGTGGTATCAAAGCGAGGTGAGAAAATTACGACGAATTTTTTGGCATAATTTGTTCAAAGTTCGGGTGAGCATAGTGAAAGTTAGTGAATAGTAATCTCAAAAGGTGACAACTGTTCCTGCATTTATTTTTGCATTAAACTGTGCAGTTACTGTAATTCAAGTATATAATACTATTCACGCATATGGTACTATTCATATGTACATATATGATACTATTCACATATACAGTACTATTCACATATATAGAACTATTCATACCTACGGATGCTATACATACATAAGGGTACTATTCACGTGAAATAGTGAGAGCTAAATTCTGTTTGTGATAGAAGCAATGACAACAAAACTTAAGATTGAGAAATTTAATGGGAGTAATTTCTCATTATGGAAGTTGAAGATAAAGGCAATATTGAGGAAAGATAATTATCTGGCGGCCATTAATGAACGACCAGTTGGAGTCACAGATGAAAAATGGAACAAGATGGATGGGAATGTTGTAGCTAATCTTCACCTAGCTTTAGCTAATGGAGTATTATCCAGCATAGAGGAAAAGAAGATCGCGAAGGAAATATGAGATTACCTCACAAAATTGTACAAGGCCATATCACTCCACAACAAAATTTTTTCTAAAGAGGAAACTACACACTTTATGAATTGTAGAATCCACTTTGGTGACGAAGCACTTAAATACTTTAAATACTCTATTTCCCAACTCTCATCATTGGGACACACAATAGAGATAAGTGAACGTGTAGAACTTCTACTCCAAAGTCTACTGGATTCTTATGATCAACTCATCATCAATTTAAGAAACAACACAGACACTTTAGTCTTCGACAATATTGCAGCTTATAGCACATCACTCTGGAAAGACACGTACCTGACATCCTGAGTGATGTCTGAGTACATACGCATGCTAGAATAGTTAAACACTCAAAACTCAGTATAAATTTTTAAAAAATAACACAAGCATATGTGTAAATCAATAATCAAATTCGGGCCATACTTTTATTTCATAATATTTGAAATCACAATTATTATTACACTTTGATCAATCTCTTTTGCAAAACCTTTCCAATTGGAAAGTTATACACAACAGAAATATTCAAATACACAAGATATAGTAATTGTGGAAGACTCAATTCGGTATTAAAAAAAGAAATACAATTCAGACGCGAACTGATCCCTACCTCTACCTTTTACTTGATTGCAGTGGCTATACTCCCGTTTGCTCAATGGGGTAACTCTTTTGAGCTTGAAAAATATTGAAAATTTTGGGTGTGTTTTACAAACTTAGTGAGTGACTCATCACGTAACACATACAATTCACATAATTCACATCATTTCATTAATAATCATATTGAGTTACATATATTTCAAATTCACTTGAAACATATCTCACATTCAGAAAATCAGTCAAACTATTCAAAACATACACATCAAATGCATATGTAATGCTTATGAGACTCACTTTCAATTTGTTATTATTATGACTGAGTGCCTATAACTGTCTCGTATCCATTGTGAATACCAAGAGTGCCTATAACTATCTCGTATCCATTGTGAATACCAAGTTCACTAATAACTGTTCCATATCTATTAGAGATACCAGGCTCATTTTACATAGTAAGCCTTTAGCTCTTATACACTTTTTGAGCTTTAAGCTCTTTTTCACAATCTAAGCTTTAAGCTTTTTTTTTCACATCTAAGGTTTAAGCTCTTTTTTGATGGCTACTCTGGCCACAACAACCTTTATCTTTCATGCGTTCATGAAATGAAATGCATCACATTCACATCTTTTCACTCAATTATTTTATTTCACTTTACACATCATCGGACCTTAGTCCAACATTCAACATTAAGTTGAGAAACACCTTTTCATTTATATGCATATTCAAATTTCTCTTCGAAACTCTGTTTGGCATTTAACAATCAATTTGTGTATCACATATTTTGTGAAATTCACATACAAGGAATACTTCTGTTATTATTTATGGATTTATCAAGCTCCTCGGACATTCAATGTCTGGAATCAGAACAATCACATTTTATTTCAATGGCAATTTAAAGTAGAAAGTTAAAACATAACAAATAGTGAATGAGATCATCTAGGTCGACTCACAGTATGCTTTAGATTAGCATTTGCTTCTATGATCTGGAAATGTCTAAATGCGAACTTTTATCTTACATATCTAAATTATGCAATATACACGTTGCACACACATTAATAATTGCACAATTATAAGTATTCCTTTATGCACAAATGTGTATAATATTTCCAAACTCACATAAGTATTATTCATGCTTATGGTTTATACCTCAATAAAACCATTAGAATCAAAATTCATAACTCATTTGGTCAAATTTAGATTTTTCCTGAAACATACTTTTGGGTCAACTTTGTATGTTATTTATGACAAAGAAAATGGAGAAATTTGAGAATACTTTGTTCTATAAAATTATTCTCCTATCTCTTAAGTTTCTAATAACACCAAGATGATTCAATTTGGTTCAGTATTTTGAAAGTTATACTCCAAATATTTTCAAACTGTTCTTATTCTGAAACACTACATTATACTCAACTTCCATCCAGAAATTGAAATTTTTAGAGACTGAATTAACATTCTATTTCTTCAGACAATGTGTAGCCCTGTGTCTCTAGTTTACTCCAAATAAAAAATAAATCCATTATGATAACTAAAGAATAAGATATTGTGAAAATACCAAAGCCTATTCAATGAAATCTTTCTAGTTATCATATTCCAACATAGTCAACATTTTCATCTTAAATCCACTAACCCAATTTAAAATTAAGTCACGGCCTTGCAACATCAACTCATGGCCGTGCATCCCATCACACTTGAGTCATGGGCGTGCAACCATAATGCACGCTCATGCACATGAATAAAAATGGGTCACGATCGTGCAACATCAACGCACAGCCGTGCATACCTAATCAAAATAGTCTCATATTTTTCTCTCAATATCTCACAAATGATTTCAGATGGCTAAGATTTTTGGTGAAGATGTAGGTTAGTGTGTTACGAGTCCAATGATTCAAGTCACATGTCATTTGGATATCGGGTGAAGAAGTTATAGTGAATGGAATGACAGATGTTCAAAAATAATCAATTTTTGGAAAACTCACAAGTCGCGATCGTGCCCACAACTTCATCACCGAAGTTGCGATCGTGCTAAAGCATGATCGTGAATCATGACCTCCATCATTGAAGTCGCGATCTTTATTATTTCTTCTCTTCTTTACCAAATAACTTCTTCTTTTCTTTTTCTTAAACCAACATTTCTAACTTATCTCAACCTCATTTTTGACTTCCATTTATGCTCCAAACATTAAAAAATAACTCTAAAATCCATATTAAAACACGAAAAAATCCATCACGCATCATCTTCATGTTCTCTGCACTTTTCTTCATTGCTACATTTCTTCTTTCATTTTTCTGCATTTCCATTTTCTGCATATTTTTCATTATGCTCTCTAAGTTTCATTTTAAACAATCTTTCTCATTTCCAAACATAATCATACACCCATTTCTTAACTCCTAACTCATTGTAAATCATCTCTAAAGATACTCAAAAAAAGTTCACGCAAATGACAGTAATGAAATAGATCATATACTTATATTTTCTTCAACATTTTCTACCCTCATTTATATATGATCTCAATGGTTTTTCAAACTCAATAATCATTTCAACACTCTCTTATAACATATTTACCAACAAATCTGAAAAATCAACACATGTTTTATACTCTGGCTTTTCACTTACGTTTCAGCATATGTACATTTTCATTTTATAACATCAACTACTAACTAATATGATGCATGCTTCATCTTATATCACAATGAAAAACCATAAAATGCTTACTTATTTAAAGCTCTAAAATCTTCAAAATCAAGTGAACCCTAGCTTTCTAGTAACACCTGATCTTCAACAGTTTGAGGCTGTAGGGTTAAATATTTTAGTGATAGTGAAGGAGATAACAACAAGAGATGGCAAGCAAAAAATGAGAGCAAGGCTCGCATTATGAGGGTGAGAAACCTCTAGAATAAATGAAGCTTCCAGAAGATGGAGAAAGTCATGGGGAAGATATTTTTAGACAAGAACAGTAACTTAGTCCTTCTAGTTACAAGAACTTGACTTGATCTTTCAATTTAAAAGAACTGTGGCTTAAGACTTGGACACTTGTCCAATTTCTAAAGCGTTAACTAGTTTCTCATTTAATTAGTTTAAATTTTCTTCAGATCTTCAAATATCTCCCAAATTCCAATATCACTTTCTCACAAATTCTAAAGTCATAAAAAATTCTTCAATATCATTCGACTCTTATTTCTATCTCTATTTATCCATTTAGTTGCCTATTGGCATTTTTCGTAGTCCAATAATATTCAACATTTTCGAAATCTATTCCCAAAATTCACCAAAAATTCAAAATCACTAACCACACTTTCCAATTAAATTTTCAGTACACATAAACCACCATTGTCAATAAAATCACCTTTCATATATATAAGTCAATTATACCTGGAATGTCAATGAATGTATGTACAATCATCTTAATGTGTGCAAGAATTCAAATTCTAGTGTGCGTATGCTAACAATATGCATGAGCATGAAAATGCAATTTTCTTAATCTCTCATTAATCTCACATGTATTGTATTTTTGGGTTCTAACTTTTAATATCGGAACGGGATATTACACAGCTGCTACTCTGGAACAAAAGAGTCGACACAAAAGTAAGGAAGACAGGATGGCAAATTCACAACAAGCAGAGACCTTGGGGGTGTTGAGAGGAAGATCAATGGAACGTGGCCCAAGTGGGAGTCATAGTTATCATAGATCAAAATCTAAGAGTGAGAATAATTTCAAGAGTCACAATTGTGGCAAAAATGGGCACATGAAGAAGGATTGTTGAAATTTGAATAAAAAAGATTCTATTCCTAAAAAAATTGTGGCAAATACTTCAGATAATGGAGTTACAATGGTCTGTGAAGCAGCAACGACTATTAGAGGTAATAGAAGATTTGTTGATGTATGGCTTCTCAATTCAGCAGCTACTTTTCATATTGACCTGTCGAAGAGAATGGTTCCATCAGTATGAATCTATTTCTAGGGGATCTATGTACAGTTGTAATGATCAAGCTCTGAAGATCGTTGGAATCAGCACCATCAAGTTAAAGATGTATGATAGGACACCTCAGACCATTGAAGAATTTGTTATGTATAGGACAACTGAATGATCTCGATTTTAGATTTGAGATTCAAAATAAGATCATGAAAGTGATTAAAGGAGTGCTGGTTTTTTATGAAAGCAGAGAAGATTGTTGCAAATATGTACATATTGAAGCAAGTAACTTTACAAAAAGGAGAGGCATTTGTCGCGGTGACTAGCCTAAATGACAAATCTGCAATGACATGGCATAAAATGCTTGGACATATGTTTAGAACAAGGAATGAAGATACTTGCAGAGAAGAATCTACTTCCAGGTCTCACAAAGATATCACTACCCTTCTGTGAGCATTGCATTGCGAGTAAACAACATCGATTGAAGTTCAACACATCAAAGTTTCAAAGCAAAGAAATTCTAGAATTGATCCACTCTATTGTATGGAAGCACCAATTAAGTCCCTAGGAGGAGCAAATTTATTTATATCATTCATTGATGATTATTTGAGGAGATGTTGGGTGATTCTTATCAAGAGGAAGGGAGATGTGTTTCTAACTTTCAAATTTTATAAAGCGTGGGTGGAACTCGAATTTGGTAAGAAGATCAAGTGTTTGCACTCAGATAATGGAGACGACTATACTGGTAAAGAATTTGATGAATTTTGCAAGCAAGAAGGCATCAAAAGGCAGTTCATGACGGCATACATTCCTTAACAATATGGAGTAGCAAAACAGATGAATAGAACTCTGTTAGAAAGAAAAAGAGTGATGTTGAGAATTGCAAGCTTATATAAGAAATTCTAGGCAGAAATAGTCAATACTACTTGTTATGTGGTGAATCGAGCTCTATCAACTACAATTGAGTTGAATACACCAATGGAGACGTGGACTGGTAAACTAGTGGATTATTCTAACCTCCATATATTTAGAAGTTTGGCCTATGTGATGTTTAATGCCTAAGAAACTACAAAGTTGGATCCAAAATCTAAAAGATGCATTTTCTTAGGGTATGCTGAAGGTGTGAAGGGGTATTTTCTATAGGACCCCACTACCCATAAGAGTGTTATCAATAGGGATGTTATCTTCATAGAAGATAAGGATCAAGAGCAAGTAGAAAATGTTGGCATTGTATAGGAAAATCCAGAAACTACAATAGTATAAGTGGTTAGGGTAGTTGATCAAAATGATTCTTCTAGAGATGCATTAGAGCACGAGGAGCAAGAACTAGTTGAATATTATGTTCTAGATACTCGGAGACTAACTCGTATAAGAAGAGCATCGAGCTAGCTCAAATTATATTATGGAGAGTAATATTGCATACTATCTTTTAACTGAGGATGGAGAGCCATCAACTCTTCAAGAAGCAATGAATAGTTCAGATGCATCTCTGTGGATGACGGCAATGTAGGAAGAAATTGAAGCTTTACATAAGAATAAGACATAGGAGCTAGTATCACTACCACAAGGAAGAAAGCCTATTGGAAATAAATGGGTTTACAAGATCAAGTAGAGTGGTGATGATCAAGTAGAGCGATATCGTGCCAGATTGGTGGTAAAAGGATATGCTCAAAAAGAAGGTATTGATTTTAACAAAATATTTTCTCCTATGATTCAACTCACTACAATTCGAGTAGTTCTGGCAATGTATGTTATATGTGACTTGCATTTTGAGCAGTTAGATGTGAAAACTACATTTCTTTATGGAGATCTTGAAGAAGAAATTTATATGCTCCAACTAGAAGGTTTTGAAGAAAAAAGAAAAGAGAAATTAATTTGCAGGTTGAACAAATCTTTATATGGTTTAAAGCAGGCGCCGAGGTGTTGTTATAAGAGATTTGATTCCTTCATCATTAGCCTCAGATATAGTACACTGAATGCAAGCCCTTGTGCATATTTCAAGAGGTTTGAGAGAGATGATTTTATAGTCTTGCTGTTGTATGTAGACGATATGTTGGTAGCAGGCCCCAATAATAATCATATTAAATAATTGAAGGCATAGTTGGCTAGGGAATTTGAAATGAAGGACTTGGGACTAGCAAACAAGATTCTAAGGATGTAAATTCACCGAGAAAAAAATAGGAAGATTTGGATTTCTCAGAAGAATTATTTGAAAAAGATCCTGTAGTGATTTAACATGCAAGATTATAAGTCAATTTATACACTTATTCTTGTTAATTTCAAGTTATCCTTAAGTATGAGTCCTAGCAATGAAAAAGAGTGGATGGAGATGTCTCAAGTATTGTATGCATCAGCAGTGGGTAGCCTAATGTTCGCTATGATTTGTATAAGATTAGACATTGCATATGTAATGGGAATAGTGAGTAGATATATGGCAAATCTTGGTCGAGAGCATTGGAATACTATTAAGAGGATTCTTAGATATATCAAAGAAACCTCAAATATTGCATTAGGTTATGGAGATCAAATTTTACTACTGTCAAATGATACGTTGATGCTAATTATGTAGATGATCTTGATAAAAGTAAATCCTTTATAGGATACGTGTTTAGATTAGCCAAAGGAGCTGTGAGTTGGGTTTCAAAATTGCAGTCTGTTATGACTATGTCAACAATAGAAGCAGAATATTTAGCAACTACACAAGCTAGTAAAGAAGCAACGTGGTTGAAGATATTATTGGAAGAACTTGGGAACAAATAAGAGAATATTACTCTGTATTGTAATAGTCAAAGTGCTTTGCAACTCGCAAAGAATCCATCATTTCATTCAAAGACAAAACATATTCGAGTTTAATATCACTTCATTTGTGAGAAAGTGGAAAAAGGAACAATGGATATGCAGAAAATTCATACAATGGATAACATGACAGATTTTATGACAAAAGCGATCAATGGTGATAAGTTTATATGGTGTCAATCCTCGTGTGGCCTGACAAAGACGTAAGCAACATGAAGCGATAAGGTAAAAAGAATAGTATGAAGATTTGATTAACTCTCAATTAAATCTTCAAGTGGGAGAATTGTCAAAAAAGATAGGCACTAAAGTTGAAAAAAAGATAAAAGGATGGTTAGCCGTCTGCTGCTTAAAGATAAGCAAGTAGAGAAGAAAGATGTGAGGTGAGAAAGAAAAGAAAGAGAAAGAGAGACAAAAATATTATGTGCAATTTTAGGTCTAATTTTTCCTTGTAATTCTCCTATTTTTCTTGGTAAGAAAATTCTTCTATCCTTGCCCATGGTTTTTACCCTAATTTATGAGATTTTCTACATAAAATCTGTATGTTCATTACTATTCCTTCAACCCTATTTAGCTACGAACCTGCTCTAATTCGATCGATTTTCACAACATATCTTAATTATGCCTTTGTGGCCTAAAGAACTTCTAGACATGAACCTAGCAGGCACAACACTAGTCAATTCTCATCAGAAGGAAAGTGTTTTACTACAACCACCTCAAGTAACAACACCATTAACATTTCTTTCTAAGACTGATCTTTCATAAATATTCTAGCTTCTACAACAACATGCTAGTAATGCAAGATCAATCACCCCTCATTCACAACGAGTGGCATGTCCTCTACCATCAGGTAAAAGGCAGATGATGCTAGCTATGTAACAGGAAGGTCCATATAGCAAAAATTTGTTAGAGTTTATCGGACTCTTCAAGCAATAAGAATGAACTACCACAGGCTCTTGCTGCACTCACTCTCGACACCTCAGTTCTAGACATCGATTAGATAACAAACACTGGAGCATCGAGTCACATGACCAAAAATTTAGGTATTTTCAATCATATCAAACGTTACATCAATTATGGTTCTAGACTCAAAACTAAAGGCATTGGAAACCTTCCCGTAACTAATGCTAATAACATTATACTTTTGAAAGATGTGTTATTTGTGCCAAAATTGACAAGAAATTTTCTTTCTGTTAGTGAACTTACTAAAAGAATGATGTTGATTATGAATTACTAACAAACTATTCTATGTAAAGGAACATCAAATTGGGAAGACACTGTTAGTAGGCAAACGTAAAGGAGATCTTTATGTCTTGCCAAAGCCAGAACTTACATTAGTTTCTACAAAATTGGTTCACACTTCTGAAATTTAGCATCAAAGACTTGGACACCCTCAAGATGCTTGACAAACTCATTTATTTACATATATTTTCATATCAATTGGATGAGGTTTTTGTCACTATAGTTGGTCTTGATGGAATTATTTAATTATTATTTGAATTATTGTGATAAATTGATTCTAGACAATTGATGTTATATTATTTGTAATTTTTATTGTAGGGTACTTGGAGAAATTAGACTTCAAAAAGATTAGAAGTAGTGATCAGACTTGTATGTGGAAGAAAGATGCGGAGTAGGTATAAAAAGGAAAGTAGAAAGAGAGTAAACTGAGGAACTACAACCAAAAGACTGAAAACAAGAAGAGGAAGACAAAAGATAGTTAGTGGTTGTATGAGATAAGAAATCATTTAGCCAGGTAGGTTTAGGAGATATTCTGTTACTTCTCTACAACCCTGGAGTAGGAATAATTGGAAATATCAAAGAAGTAGATGATAAAGGTTTAGTGGAAAATGTATCAGTGGTTGAAAGAGGTAGATTGACAGGAGACCTATTAGGTTCAAAAGGCAACACATCTAGAATATCTGAAGGTTGATCAGATGTAACCTAAGGAAGTGGAATAGCTAGTGTTGTATTAGAGGAAGACTGATAAGGATAAGTATTTTCATGGAAAACTACATCTCTAGAAACCAGAATAGAATGTGATTCTAGATTAAACAACTTATAGCCCTTTTATCTAGGACTATAACCCAAGAAAACACACTTGTAAACTCTCGGATCAAACTTATCCTTATGGGGCTTGACATTTGTGGCAAAACAAAGACATAAAAAAGATTTCATATGATCATACTTAGGTGGATAACCATATAAAACCTCATAGGGTGTTTTCCACTTGAGAAAAGAGGTAGGAAGTCTATTAATGAGATAGGTGGCTGTAAGAATAGACTCTCCCCAAAATTGTTTAGGTAATGAAACTTGAAACATAATAGCTTGAGCTATCTACAATAAGTGTCTACGTTTTCTCTCCACTATCCCATTTTGTTGTGGTGTATAAACATATGACTTGTGATGTAGAATTCCCAAGTCCCTAAACAATTTCTGACATTCCCCATTTAAAAACTCAGCTTCATTATCTGTTCAAATGGTCTAAACATACTTCTAAAACAGAGTCCTAACTGTCTTAAAAAAACTATCCAAACAACCAATCGCTTGGCACTTATGATTCATCAAAGTTGTCTAAGTGGCCCTATTATAATCATCCACTATTGCTAAGAAAAATCCCCCCCCCCCCCTAGAGATAGAATGTGGACTATAGGGACCCCAAATATCAACATACACTAACTAGAAAATAGAGATAGTATGAATATTACTAGAAGGAAATGTCAATCTATGTTGTTTAGCAAGTAAGCAAACATCACAAACACCAGCTTCTCCGGTGCTTTTATTATAAAAAACAATATGTCTAAGTACATTGTCAAAAACATGGCCTAAACGTTGATGCCAAAGTTTGTACATAGACATAGAATGGACATTATTGGTACTACTTGTAACAAAACACAAAGAGTATCTAGCTATAGTGTCAATCTTGAATGAATCCTTATCTAGGATATAGATTCTTCCTACAACCTTTCCTACTGTCAATATTTAGTTAGTCTTCAGGTCCTGCAACATGTAGTAGTTTGGATAAAATTTGAAGGTAACAAAGGATGTACTGGCAAGTTTATTCATAGATAAAGATTGAACTTAAAAGTAGGTATATGCAAAGTTTCTGTCAAGACAAGTTTATTAGGCAAGAAAACATCACCAATATGATGCACATGATTTTGAGTTCCATCAGGTAGATATACAGGTACAAAAGTGTTAGGTACAATAGGCTTGGTTAACAAAGAAATATCCACACACATCTGATTTGAGGCTCCTATAATATCCATGAATCTAAACCTAGGCCATTAAGAATAGAAAGAGCTAGAAAAGGAAGTGTACCTATAAAATATGAAAGATATGCCAGGTTCACCATGAGAGGATCTGTGAGTTCTTTATTCTTTACTAACTTTAGCAACTTTTGTTTAATCAATTCATACAATAGAGGATTATAAAAACTAATAGCATTATCTATGACTAATTTACTATTATCTACAGTTAATGAAGTAACTTCATTCATTGTATTAGCATTATAAGATTTCCCACTCCCTTTCCCTCTTCAATTCTGTAACTCCTTGTACTAGTCTGGTAGACCAGGGAGTTTAAAATAATTTTCCTTTAAATGTCCGTTCTTATTGTAATAAGAACATAAAATCTCACTCTTGTCATTACTACCCCATTTTTGTTTAAACTGTTTCCCTCCTCCATTTGTGACCCTCTTAGTACTCCCTATATTCAGTAACGTAGCACTATGTTCCATTCCTTCACTAAACACCATCTGCACCTCCCTTTGCTTTTCTACCTTTAAGACCATAGAATATGCCTTATTGAAAGATAGCAATGGTTCCATAACCAAAATTTGATTCCTAACATGATCATAACTCTGATTCAGACCTATTAGAAATTGCGTTAACTAATTCAAGGATGTCAAATCAGCTAAAGCCCTAGGTGTTTCCTTAAATACACTATGTTGTTGCCCCACAAGTGCACTGCGAGATAGGCATGAGGCATCAGAGCTCATCCCACAATTTCTTAAGACTAGTAAAATACTTAGGAATAGGTATAGTGCCTTGTGATGTTGCACTAATCTGTCTTTGTAAATAATATAATAAAGGTCCATTACTCTCTCCAAACCTTTCTACCAAATCTGACTATAGCTCTTAGGCAGAATTTGTATAGATGAAGGCTTCAACTATATCCTTCGATATTGAGTTCAGAATCCCCGATATAACCATGTAATCGATCCTAATGCATTTATCACGTTCAATAGATCTTAGACTAGGTTTTTGATAAGTTCCATCTATAAACCCTAACTTCATCTTAACTTTTAGAGCAATTTTAATTGATCTACTCTAGCTCAAAAAGTTATTCCCATTCAATACTGCAATAACTAAACTCATACTTAGATCATCTGATCCTTGAAGGTAAACTTGGGTTTCTTTTATGCACCTATTAATCTAGGATCTAAAGTCAATCTAGTGGGTGACTTGTGCGATACACCTTCCATCGTTGCAAATTTCTCAAACCAGACTTATATCCATGAGGAAAAAAAGTAATTCCCAAAACTGTAACTCTCAATGCCTTAAACCAGCTACTCCCTCCACCACAAAAGCAAAATAGAGCTGTTGATGACGATAAACAAACAACTCCTTACAATATCTTGCTCCAATCGATCAATAATGATGATCGATTACAGTTTCGTTACCTTTCCCTGATACCATAACCCAAATCTTATAGAGAAGAGTTAATAAGAACTGATTTTATTTATGTATGTTACCGTTTACATAAAGTCAGATTTCCTTATATACAAAAAAAATAAACTGAAGTTATCTTCTACTTACAAAAATATAATCTATTTACAAAATGACTACACCTTACATTAAATAAACAGTACATAAACTATCACTTCACACTACTATCCATAGTAGGGCAATCAGAGTGTGTCTAATGTTTCGCGACTGAGCTTGTCAATGGATAGTGTTGATATCTTGATGAATAACCATATTGTCGTCTAAAACATTGGTGTCTTGTAGAAATTCAACTGTTGTTGCATTTTCAGTCAATCAATCTTGTCGATAAGGAAAGAAAGATTCATCAAACTTCACTTGTTATGAAATAATAATTTTGTGAGTTTGAGGATTAAAACAGTTATATCCTTTGTATCTATCACTTTAACCAATGAAAATAGAGAAAATTTAGATAAAAAATATTGTGTTTGGTGTACCAAGTGTATGGATAACATCTGTAGCCAAAAATGTGAAGCATAATATAGTTAGTGTGTACCAAATAATTTTACATAAAGTTTCTTAAATTCAATAGATGAGGACAATAGTCGATTGATCAAATAGCTTGCAATGGCAAAGGCTTCATGCCAAATGAAATTAGGTGTTTTGTTTTGAATCAGAATGGTTATGGAAAGTTCTCAAATTATTCTATATCAACGCTCAATACGTCCCATTTGTTTTGGTGTATGGGGACATACTAGCTGATGATGAATACCTTTCTTAACAAAAATGGTGAGCAAGTGTAGCATCCCGTTACCGATGCGATGAGCATAGTGTTATGAGTGTAGAGTTGTTAGTGCTTAAATTATGATCGA
>JANVCQ010000038.1:29280-39885 GCA_025531925.1 Erythroxylum plowmanianum | reverse complement strand
TTTGTGCTTCGAGTTCAGTTCTTACTTTTGGCTTCCGCATTTCGCTATTCGCCAACATTTGTTTCGTTTCTTTCGTTCAATTCTTTCGTCTTTTCGGTTGGGATCCGGTTCCCGGATCGGGTCCCAACATTAAGACCATAGAATATGCCTTATTGACAGATGGCAATGATTCCATAACCAAAATTTGGTTCCTAACATGATCATAACTCTCATTCAGACCCATCAGAAATTGCATTAATTGATTCAAGGACGTTAAATCAGCTAAAGCCTTAGGTGCTCTATAAATACATTGTGTTGCCGCCCTACAAATACACTGTGGGACAAGTATGAGGCACCAAAGCTCATCCCACAATTTCTTAAGACTAGTAAAATACTTAGCAACAGACATAGTGCCTTGTGATGCTACACTAATCTGTCATTGTAAATGATATAATAAAGGTCCATTATTTCTCCAAACCTCTCTACCAAATATGACCATAGTTCTTGGGCATAACTTATATAGATGAAGACTTTAACTATGCCCTTCGACATTGAATTCAATATCCACGATCTAACCATGTAATCAGTCCTAATCTATTTACCACATTCAACAAATCCTGGATTAGGTTTCTAGCAAGTTCCATCTATAAACCCTAACTTCATCTTAGCTCCTAGAGCAATTTTACCTAATCTACTTTAGCTCAAAAAGTTATTCCCATTCAATACTGCAGTAACTAAACTCATACGTGGATAGTCTGAACCTTGAAGGTAAACTTGATTTTCTTCTGGCATACCTCTCAATATGGGATCCAGAGTCGATCCAGTCGGTGACTCATGCGATATACCTTCCATTGTTGCAAATTTCTCAAACCAAACTCATATCCATGAGGAAAAAAAGGTAAGTCCCGAAACCCTAACTCTCGACTCTTTAAACCAGCTACTCCCTTCACCGCAGAAGTAAAATAAAGTTGTTGATGACTATCAACAAAAAACTCCTTGCAATATCTTGCTCCAATCGATCATTAATGATGATCGATTACAGTATCGTTACCATCTCTGATACCATGTGCCAAATCTCCAAAAGAAAAGTAAATAAGAACTGGCTTTATTCATGTATGTTATTGTTTACATAAAGTCAGATTTCCTTATATACAAAACGCTTAAACTGAAGTTACCTTCTACTTATAAAACTATAGCCTATTTACAAAAACGACAATATTTTACATTAAATAAACAGTACATAAACTATCACTTAAAATAGGCTGTCTACACATTCTTGACAAAAAGATCTCATTTCTTGATCTAACCTAATGCAGCTCTGGCTATGTTCATTATGATGACATTCCCATTTGTTGGTGGGCCTCTAAGCTTCTTTGGAGCATTTGTTTTTGCTCCAATAACATATTATGTAAGAAAATATTAAACGAACACTGTGCGATTTCTGCTATAAAATCTTCATAAAAGACTCTAAAATGGTTTTTTTTTTAATCTCAGTTGCCTTGCATCATGTGACTTGCCATCTTCAAACCATAGAGATGCAGCTTATCATGGCTTGCAAATTGGGTATACACTAAAATCAAATCTCCCTCTTTTTCATGAGTTGAGATCAGATCTCCCCCACTACTTAAGCAAACGTATCCATTCCTCAGGTTTGCATTATAGTTGGCTTAATGTTCAACCTGCTAAGAGAATACAGAGACTAGAAGTGGAGGAAAATATGATATATAATTATAGTAAAAGTTCGTCTCTGATACAACACAAGGGAAAACACGTTAAGAAAAAGAGAATCACCCAGTAAAGAAGAAGAAGACAAATACATGAGGGAAGTGAATACAGAGAGATTAGTCGTAACATTATCCACACCTCTCACTCTATCTCTGCTATTAATCCTCATGTACATAACTTCTATGACAACTTCCTCATACGATTATAAAACTTGTCTTTCCCACCATATGCCTCAGATCCTGAATATTAGAACAATCCACGTGTCATTGATGTAACATTACCTCCCTCTTCGAGAATGACCTTGTCCTCAAGGTTGAACTGAGGATAAGTTCCAATAAAAGAAGACAAAGGTATCCAAGTTAGGTCAGTGGGACCATCCCATGCAACTAAAACTTCAGGTTGAAACCCATCAAAGCCGATAGTCTTTTGAACATTCAGAATAGCACGAGGTTGATAAATAGGTCCAGTGTTGGAAGTAAGAAGTGGCATTGAAATATACAGCTGTGTAGGATCTCCAACGCATTTTTTTGAGTGGAAAATGTGAAAGATATAATGAAATTTGGCTACAGAAGGTAAGGACAGTTTATAAGCAATATATCAAATTCGAACTAACACCTGAAAGGGACCAAAATAACGTAGCTTTTATGACTTTCAAAGTTGCACTGAGTGTTGTTGATAAGGCTGGAGCTTAACGAAGACCCAATCACCAATATTAAAAGAAGCCTCAGTACACTATAGGTCAACAAATATCTTCATCCGCTCTTGAGCACGAAGTAAGTTGGTCGTAAGATGATCTAAGAGAGCATTTCGATCTTATAATTGTTGTAACAAATCAGAAGGAGCATCATCAGAAGGTGCAACATGTATAATATTCGAAGGATCTCTGCCATATACAGCCTTAAATGGTGTCATGCCAATTGAAGTATGAAATAAGAAATTATATCAAAAATCAACCAATGGTAAATATTGGACCCAGAGATGAGGTTGTTCATGCACAAATCATCTTAAGTACATCTCAATCCATTTTTTAAGAGTCGCTGACTGACCATCAGTTTGTGGGTGGTACAAAGAGCATATAGCCAACGTAGTTCCTTGCAAATGAAACAAGTGCTGCCAAAATGCACTTGTGAAAGCTCTATCACGATCTGAGACAATTGAACGAGGAATGCCTTGAAGCTTGACCACTGTATGAACAAAGGTTTCTACAATTTGTGAACTCATATAGTTGCCTCATAAGGGAGCCAAATGAAAATATTTTGAAAGTCAATCAATAACCACCATGATCATCGAGTAGCCTCGAGATATTGGAAGATTGGTTATAAAATCCATTACCACGTCTTCCTAAACTTGGTTAGGGACTGGTAAGGGGCTCAATAGGCTAGCAGGATGTAATTAAGACACTTTTGCTTATTAACAAACTTAGCACTATTGCATAAAGGTACAAACATCTTCTCGTATGCTCTTCCAAAAGAACTGACTAGAAATCTGCACAAGAGTTCGTAGATAACCCGAGTGTCCACCAACTATAGAAGAATGAAACTCCTGCAAGATTCTTGTAATAATGGCTCGAGCATGATGAGGAATTACTACTCCATTCCTCCAATACAACAACCTATTATGTACAGCATGGTGAGGCATAGCAGCAAGGTCATCTCGAAATTTTTGCATAAGTTCCTGTAACTTAGTAGAACTTCGAAGCTCCAAAAATACATCATCAATAATAGAAGCATGTGATATAGAGTATGCAAATAAACAGCAAAGAGATAAAGCATCAGCAACTCGATTTTATGTGCCTAGTTTGTACTCAATAGAATAGCAATAACCAATTAATTTGGGAAGCCACTCTTGTTGTTCTAGTGTATGTACAACTTGATCAGAGAGATGTTTGAGGATTTTCTAATCTGTACGAATTATAAAATAATGATCGTACAAATAATGTCAAAATTTCGAAACTGCCTCTATCATTACATAAAGCTCTCGTACATAGGCAGATTAAGCACTCATTCATGGGGAAAGCTTCTTCGAAAAAAAAGAAATTGGATGCCCATTCTGACTCAAAACTACACCCACTCCTTGGCCAGTCTCAATAATGAATGGCTGGGAAAAACATGCAGAGCAAGAACCGAAGCTGATGATAATGTAAGGATTTTTAATCAAACATGTGGGCTTATATGTGTATAATTGTATATAAAGGCTATCATAAAAACTTAAGCCCAATTAATTAAAGTGATCTAACATGTTTATGGTATTTTGGGCTTCATGCATCTATTTTAAGTCTGGGCCTTATATATGTAAAGACTGAGTTTATAATTTCTAGTTTTATGTTGGGTCAAACTAGAAATTAGAGAAATTAGATTAAGGTTTTACCCTAATATAAGTAGTTATGGTCTCCAAATTAAATTTACGCTTAATTTTTTCTAACATCCCATCATCAGAGAGAAAATAGAGAGTCAGGGAAAACTCTAGAAAAAAAGGCTACACTTTAATTTGGAAGACAAAATTGTAAGAATCCAGTGCAGATTTCACAATGGATTCAAGTATGATTCTTGATGATTTGATATGAACGGATCCTATTTTTAAAGGAATTAAAACTCAGCAAATGGTATCAAAACTTTGTTCATAATTAGGTCATTAAGAATGGTTGTTTGTTTTTTGTCTTCTGTATTGGAGTTTCTTTCATTTGTGTTGTTTTAATGCATAAAGCTTTGGTTTCAGTTTTGTCTGTTGAATAATAACTTAAAAAAAAAACTGGTGGCTCTGATACCATTGAGCCCCCTATAAGCATTTACAAGGGGACAGGTTAGCAAACTGTGCTGAAGAATCAGTTGAAGATTCAAAAATCTGTTCAGATGATGATGACTCATAGATAAAGATTCAAATTTTGCCCATTGAATAAAGACTAAAGCTTTACCCATTGGATAAAGACTTGTATACGTTATTTGGATGTTTTCATAATGCTTTCAAAGCCTTCTTCTTTTTACAATAACCAATATAAGTCACGGTTCTTTCAGATTTGTTAATAAAGTCACGATTTTTTTAATTGACCAACGGATTTAGACAAGAAATAACCCAAAAATTTTAGCATGTCAGAAAGTTTTAAATTTATACTTGTTAGTATGCATATTATGGATTAAGATTATGATGAGTTTTGAGGTCAAAATTTATAATTTCTGGTTTGATTTCTAAAATTTTTGGACCCAATTCTTGATTTGAGCTGACAAGATTGTCAGTATCGTAGCATCAAGAAATTGAAGCTATGACGCTTATATATAGCTTACATAAATTTTGGTATTTTAATTTCATATTTTTGGTATTTTAAAGAAATATATAGCATTTAAAATTATATTAATTGAAGCAACATGTTGCCAAAGCAACCTCTCTTGTGAAAATTTATTTAACTTAAAATGTTAAAAAGTTTTATGTGTATGTTATTCATGCAAATATGCACTGGCCTAAAGGAAAGTTAATATATGGCCCGAATTGTATATACACTTGTGGTGGTAAATATGTGGCAATTATTCAGTATAATATGTGAACATTAAATTGGCCCAAAGAAAAGTTTATTGTTTGACATGCCTTATTGCCAATATTTGATCACTACGCCAAGGTATCACTTATAAGTTAGTATTTTTGTCCAAAGACTAAATGTTAATGTTGTGCAAGGTATCTTATGATGGGACCATACCATTATCTGTATATAATTAATTTGGCATACTATAGTGTTGTTATGTGAGTAATTAGATTTTGTTTGTTTTGTTCTCTGTTTAGTTCCTGGTTCTGTTATAAATTTCTCTGCCAGTGTTAATTCAATTCCTATGCTTAATGGCACCAATTTTAAGTCATGGAGGAAGAATGTTTTAATTGTTTTTGGAGTCATGGACTTAGATCTTGTTTTATAAGTGGTACTGCTATCGCCTGCAACCAAATTCAAAAGAAATCAACTTCCATTAATATAAAATAATATAGTAGCGGTAAGCGGATATCGTTCCCACGAGGAATCTTCACGGCAACGAAATTACGAATTCAAATGGAACAAAGTAACTAAATTGCGGTGGGGGTGGGGTTAATTCACACAATATAAGAAAAATTATAAATAAATCACAAATCGAAAGCAATAATTGAATCTGAAAAATTAATGAAAAAATACCTTAGTTTTCGGGTCACCGATGTTATTATGCTAATATAGATCCTCGACATAAAATTGCAATCATTAATAAACATTCATTGGGAATATTTTCTCTTAAGTGTAATGACTAGAAACATATATCCTAGCATTCTTATTAAACAACAACCTAGATATGATCGTAGGTTTAATTGAATAATAGCTTTACGAATCAAGAACCAATGAGCAAGCGAAATACATGTACGACATGCACTCAATCAAGCGAATATCTCCTTAGAATTTTTCGACTCTAACGTAGAGAAGACAATCCTAATTGCTACTTATGATTAACAAAACTAAACGTCATATTTCGTTAATCTAGCGATTGAACACATTATTCCCTAGTTGTGCACCTAGAAACTAACGAATTCAATTAGAAAGAGTAGATCGGAAGATATTCAATGTTTATTAACAATATAAAATTTATTCAAAACATCTCACACATACTAGCGAATAACACGGATCCCTTCAACCAAGACAAAAAGTTTAGCTACTCATACTAGAATCGAAAACGAAGGAAATAACAAAGCGTAAAGTCTCCATCTCTGGTCTTTACTGAAAAAACACAAAAATACTAATGGAGAAAGTGCAGAAAACGTAAAAAGACTGAAAAGAAAACAACAGAAACGAAAATATCTAAAAAACTAGTATTCTTGAATAGTGATCTTCTCTCCCTTTATGCTTATTTTTCTGATTTCCCTCCTATCTTTCCTTGATTCTCGTCTGATATTGTATCCTCCAATTTCAGGTGGTCAATCTCCTTAAAAGATGGCAATATAATCTTCAAAGATTGTGAGAATCTCGAATTTGACTTTTGAAAATTACTCTGCAGATTTATTCCATCCTTAGGCGTGCCCACGCTTAGTCACTGAATTGCTGTCAAACTAGGAATTTCGGATTTTCTTCATTCTTTTGCATCTTTTTGATTCAATTTCGACTTGAAGGTGTTGAAAATCATCTGCAAATAATTATAAGATAATTTCATTAATTTCGGATGATAATTTCATAATTTCATTAATTTCGGATGATAATTTCAACACATTAAAGATAATTAAGTATCAAATAAGTGCAAATCGATGCCTTAACAAATTCCCTCACACCAAACCTTTGCTCGCCCTTGAACAAACATGTCAAACTACTATACTCAGTCAATTCATCCTTCACAAGATCAAGTGCACACAATCTATTAACTTGGGCCAAAGAGACTTAAGTTGCAACACATATCATAATCGCTTTTCACCAATGCAAATAGACGCAGTCAAAATAAGACATCTTTGTTCAAAAGCAAACATGAAATCAAAATGAATTCTTCTCACAGATTTCGCTCTTATACTCAAGTGCTTAAGGGCAAAGTGTTTCTCTCAAATCTCACTCTAACATGTTGCACTACCATAGGTTTGCAGTTTCACTAGTTATCATTCATTCAGATCACATGGGCTAATAGATCATAAGGATTTTATTCAGGGTTGTAATGGGGCTAAGTTCACAGATGAGGTAAAAACATAGCAAAGAGTTAATCACAAGCATTCATAAAGCATCAAGTAAAAGGGACACGCAAACTAAAATTATGAGATAAACATGAATGAAAAAGACTACAACTACTCATTACTAACTAGTACCACTATACTTTATTCTTTTCCTTTTTCTTCTTTTTCTTCTTTTTTTCTTTTCCCCTTTTCCCTTTTCTTTTCTTTTCTTTTCTTTTTTTCTTGTTTTTCTCTTTTTTGCTCGAATACTCTAAAAATAAGGAAAAACAATAAAAACAAGAGAAAATAACAACACATGGTAGAAGTACCTATACAAAAATCTCAGAACACAATATAGCACAAAAGTCTCAAATTACTTAATGTTTCATTCAACTTATGATAGGGTAAGGCTAATGGGGTTGTTGGTTTTTTAAAAATAAGGCGATTGATTGAAAAACAAGGATAAAGGCTCAAAATGTTTGCAAAGGGAAAATAAATAGATTGGTCAATTTTAAGCTAAGGGTGTAAAAACAAAAAAGGCCTTAATCATTTCTATATCCATATGATCAAATAAATTCAAACCGGTTCCATGCAAGTTCTGAAGGCAACATGAATAAAGGAGCATCACACCATTCAAAGAAATAGCATGACATAAAAGTGATGTCATTTAGGCTCAAACGTTGCTCACATGTTTAATTCAAAAATTCACCTTAATTTCACAATTTACCTCATCACTCAAATGTCAAAATTTTGACCAAGCCTACAAGATCAATTAGTGCAATCAATCAACATGCTTCACCTTAAAACTCACTTATCCCAAATTAATGTCATGCATATACCCAATCTCATCGAAACTACTATGACAAAGCTTCATGGTTTAATATGCACAACCACACGCAAAAATCAATAAAACCACACAAAAACTGAAAAATTGCACATAAAATTCCACCACACCAAACCCAACATTGTCTGCAATGTTAAAGAAGCATAAAAAATAAAGGAAAAGTTAAAGAAAGCTTCTTTATTGGCAAAGTGCTGAATCAAGGAGTTAGCGAATGTGGCAGTTGAAATCCTTCATGGTCCCAGTAGGCCATCAAGTTGCGCTCCAATCGGTGCATTATCTGTTCAATCCTACTGAGACGAGCTTCCACATCGGTGTCTTGTTATTGTTGGGTACTAGGTGCAGCTGGTGGTGCCCTATGTCGTCCGGTTGAAGTTCTTGCGGTGGGAAAAGTAGTTGGGTTGGGCATGGTAAAAGCAATGTGACCACGACTAAGATCCATAATGCCCATCCTGCACAAACAATCTAACTCCAGTGGCTCTATACGACAAGCCACATTCATATTAGTGTTATCAAGATCTAACACTTCCAAATTAACAGCTAATTGCGTGATATATGGCCCAAGAATCAAAGGTTTAGATTTCTTTTGCAACACGGATTGAAATTGTGTCATGAACTAAAAACCCAAATTCACCGAAATGTGCCTATCCATGCACCACAGAAAATAAAATTCTACCTTTGACAATGTACCCGCAACATCTTTACGACCAGAAAAATTAAATGCTAACAGCCTATGGATAATTTTAAAAACAGGATTCTGAAGAAAAGAACTTTTAAAAATGCTAGCATTATAAAGATTTGGATCGACAGACCATTGTCTCCATAATTCCGAGGCATTGAAATCTTTATGAAAATCACATTGAGCATTATGAAATAACTCAGTTTCAATTTCAGCAGTCGAAACAAAACCCATGGCAACATTAAAATCAGCAATCGAAAACGTAAATTCCTTTCCCATCAAGCGAAATTCAACAGCTTCTTTCGTATACACATCAAATTCTCTATCACAATTGAATTATAAGGTGCTATAAAATTCTTTGGTTAATTCAACAAAGGTAGGACAATTTATTCTAGCAAAAGCACTCCATCCAAGGGGACCCATCAATTGCATAAAAGAATCGCATCCATTCAAGGCTTCAAGTGTGTCAAAAAGAATAGACTCACATGGGTAAATTTTCTGATCACTTAGCTGTTGGAATCGGGTTGTATCTTTGGGGAGTACGAAAGAGGTGCAGCCTTCGACCCGAGTAACCCATTTGCTTTTATTTTCGCCCTCCTTACCTCTTCTCTTCCTTTGGCATGTTCTTGGTGGTGGAGGGTTGAAAGTTGACGTTGGGGCTATTGGAAAATGTGGTTAGGTTGTGTTGGAGGTGGGTTGCGGTGGAGAAAAGTTAGCAGCAAATTAGATGGGCGTAGTGAGCCTTCGGGAGTCACTTTTCTTCTTAGGCATTGTGTCAATTTCGTAGAGACCACCTGCAATTTCACAAAATCAGAACACAAATACAAAAACAGAAGTGAGGGTTGATGGGTGAGTAGACAAAGAAAGATAAGAGTTACGTGAATTCTTAGTGAAAAAAAATTGAAATTGATTGACTAAGGGGAGTTTGTGGAGAGTAGCGGCAGCTGGAGAGTGAGGAGAAGAGAAGGAATTTTGGGCAAAACAAAGAGGGGGGGAAAATAGAGAGGGAAAGAAGGGAGTGGCGTTTTAAAATTAAAAATGAAAAGAAGAGAAATAAGAAAGACTTAATAAAAAATGGGAAATTAAATTACTAACTAAATGAAATAACATAAAGAAATGAAAATAAAAACTGGCAAATAAATAACATAGACAAACCTAAAAATTTTACGGATTTCCACGAATGTGTTTCTTTAAAGTCATTAGCTGGACATGTTTTGTTACTTACCCGGTTAGAAATAAGTTGAGGGTACCAACTTTATTTCTTCCACTCGCTCAATCAAAAAGTTTTCATAATACGGTTTCAAGCGATGTCCACTAACTTTAAATACCTTAGAGGTATCTAAACTCTGAATTTCTACCACACCAAATTCAAAAGAAATCAACTTCCGTTAATACAAAATAATGTAGTAGCGGTAAGCGGATATCGTTCCCACGAGGAATCTTAATGGCAACGAAATTACGAATTCAAATGGAACAAAGTAACTAAATTGGGGGGAGGGAAGGGGGGGGGGGGTTTAATTCACACAATATAAGAAAAATCACAAATCAAAAGCAATAATTGAATTTGAAAAATTAATGAAAAAATATCTTAGTTTTCGGGTCATCGATGTTATTATGCTAATATGGATCCTCGACATAAAATTGCAATTATTAATAAACATTCATTGGGAATATTCTCTCTTAAGTGTAATGACTAGAAACATGTATCCTAGCATTCTTATTAAACAACAACCTAGATACGATCGTAGGTTTA
>JANVCQ010000038.1:3669-16995 GCA_025531925.1 Erythroxylum plowmanianum | reverse complement strand
CCATCGAGCTTAGGGGAAATCCAACTTCACTTCTCGCATATGAAGTTGTTGGGAAGACTGAGACGTAGACGAAGCATTGGGGTCATATTGGAATTAGTGTTGGAAGGTGGTTGTTGTAGATGATCCACTCTTCAGGTTAATGAATCCATCGCTCGCGTGATGGCATCGAGAGAAACTTCCAGTCTATCTACACGACTTATTGAACTCTCTAATCTGTCCATTCGTCTAGCATCAAGATGATTCGATTGGTCCACCATATTAATAAGACGTTTTAACTCATTTGATAAAATCTTTGAGACGTGTTATCTGCCATGCCTTATCTCTCAATGAAAGCACCAACATGTAACGTTCAACCTGCCTAGAGACTACAGAGACTAGAAGTGGAGGAAATTCTAACATATAATTATATTAAAAATTAGCCTCTGATACAACACAGGGGGAAGCACGTTAAGAAAAAGAGAATCACCAAGTAAAGAAGAAGACAATACAGAGAGATCACTTATAACATTTTCCACACCTCTCTCTCACTCTTATCTCTGTTGTTAATCCTCATGTATGTAACTTCCATACATGACAACTTGCGTAGGACACTTGTCTTTCTCATCATAAGCCTCAGATCCTGAATATTAGAGCCATTCACATGTTCCTGTGATATAACAGTCGCTTTCATATTGATGGTGTTGGCTCCAATTGGCAGGTTAAGGGCCGTAATTTTGCAAGCCAAGGACTTGAAGTTTTACTCTTAGCAAGCAAAATTCAGCAGAATAGTTGAAGCTAACAAATGCTGCACTGCTTGTTTTGTTGTTTTTGGTTTATAGGACTTGTCTGTCTTCTATTTGTTTAATCTTTCAACTGCAACCATGAGAAGTGGTTATTACTATCCTACCTAGCAACACAATTAACATGAACTTAGTTATTATCAATTATTAATCTTAGAGTTCATATTGAAAACTAATCAAACTCTTATATGGTAAAAGATTGGAATTTTGTTTTCTAAAATAAACATTCATGTCAAATTTATCATATATTTTTTAGTTTTGATTCATTAAATGATTTATAAGAGTCATTTTATTCTACTTCTATTTTTCTGTTGCAGTTTTTATTTTTTGTTTTCTGTTTTCTTTTAAATAAAAATAAAAACCTATTTAATTGTTAATGTAAATGTAGTTATATTTTTAAAACTTAAAGATAATTTTTAATTAAATATTTTTAAATATGTTATATAACATTTATTAACAAATTACTAATAAAATTATTTCATTTTATTAAAATAAATAATTTTAAAATAATTTTTAGTTAAAATTAATATTTATTTTTAATATATGTTAATTCTTAAATCAATTTATTTAATTTAATAAAATTATTAAGTAAAAATAAATTATTCATCATTCTTATTAATAATTAATTTTCATTAATTAAATATAATATTAAATTAAATTATTAATAATTTTATTAAAATTAATATATTAAATAATTAAATAATATATATTTTGTTGATCGTAAATCTGAATATGAAAAAAATAGAAGCAGAAAACAAAATCCATATAGTTTTTATAATATTTGAAAAAACAAAAACAGTTTTTTAATTAAAATTTAAAATAAAAACAAAAATTAGAAATAAAAATAAAAACAAACAAGGTTATTTAATAGAAATTAAATATAAAAATTTTCAAAAAACCAAACATTATCCGATCGAGAAAACAAAAGCCATACTAAGTACAGTATAGCAGCACTCAGTCTTTCATCATTCATGCCAAAATGATAAACCTCCAAAGCCCTGCTTTCTTCTCGTTTCCTAAACCCTTAAACCCTGATCACCAGCACCTAAACCACCACTTACAGTGTCTTCCTTTCTTCACCAAAACCGTAATTCAGCCCTCCTTGTCCTCCACCACCACCACCAAATGCTTCAGCTCTGACGAGTTTCCGGTCGACGACGATTTCATCCAAACATTTGGCCGGAAAGATAAAGAAACCGAAGACGAAGCTCGACGCAAGAACTGGGTCGATCGTGATTGGGCTCCATGGGAAGAAATCCTCACGCCAGAGGCCGATTTCGCCAGAAAATCTCTCGATGAAGGCGAGGAAGTTCCTCTTCAGTCACCAGAAGCAATCGAAGCATTCAAAATGCTGTCCCCGAAGTACAGAGCGAAGAAGATCAAAGAAATGGGTCTCACAGAGGAGGAGTGGTACATGAAGCAATTTGAGATTAAGGGTGAGATTCCAGAGCCGTTGAAGACGGTTTGGGCTGCACCGTTGGCAGTGAGACACGTGGCGCCGAGGGATTGGCCTCCCATAGGATGGGAAGTGAACAGAGAGGAGCTGGAGTTTATTAGGGAATCACATAAAATGCAGTCTGTGAGAGTGAGCTTGGAGGATTTGGAGAGTAAAGCAGTTTCAGAGACTGACGATTTGTGTTTGGATAGATATAAATTATTTTTGAAGCAATACACTGAATGGGTTGATTTCAACAAGGATAGATTGGAAGAGGAGTCTTATAAGGTATTGAAATGAACCAAACTAACCATTTTCATTTTCTCATTTTGAAGTTTCTTTTGGAGTTGGAATTGCAATTTGAGGTCATTTTAATGAAACTTGAGTTGTTTGGAACGGTAACAATAACTATAATCTAATTCTTTTTAATGGGTTATTAGAATTAAAATATTGTGTGACAGACAAAGGATAAAGTTCCAATTTTGAATTAGAATTTCAAGGCTTCCAAAGGAAACATATACCGAAAAGGTTTGATGTTTCATGTTCCTTTTACGGATTTGAAATTCAGAGGGTTAAATCTGGCTGTCTTCTGTTGAGTAATTGTCACTTAATATATGATCTTTGGCAAAAATAAGTAAAAGGGAAGGTTTCAATTTGGCTTTATATGGAGTTCTTTGGCCGTATTTTTTAATAGTTGGCAATAGAATTGAGGTCTTGGCTTGAATTAGTGTACAGTTTGGTGCCTATTTTTGTGTGTGTATGTGTGTCTGTGTTTTAACATCTTGGAGATTGATGGAAATGACGAACAATTCCTTTTAGTTTCTAAGTTGTGACAGGAATATCTTTGTTGGAATGATAGGCTGGAATAAGATTGACAATATTTTAGGAGACTAATCTGGAAAATTTTGGTGTTAATGCAGCATGACCAAGATTATTATCCGGGTAGAAGGAAAAGGGGCAAAGACTACAAAGAAGGCATGGTAAATTAAAATTGAAGTTTTTGTTCATTTATTTTGTTAATCATATTGACTGAAAGATGCTTATCATGGTCTGTTTTTGTTATCTGCAGTATGAGCTTCCATTTTATTACCCCGGACAGGTAATTCATCAACCTTTTTTCTAATGGAGAGGGTTCAAGTTGTCTTCAATTTTGAAACTTTAAGCTGTTAATACGTTGCGTTTGAGGATGCATGTACAGGGTACTCTGATGCCATGACTGTTATAGGAAGGAATATAGGGGGATAGGAATACCTGAGTCCTAATATGATAAGAACCTTCTGTGTTGGACTAATCCTAGCAGTTGAATATTTCAAAACTAGTTTGGTTCTGCATATTCAATATCTAGGGGCAAGTTGCAATGCAATTGTGGCTATAAAGTTAGCATTTAGCAAGCCTGCTAGTCTTTGTATCCAGAGGCATATCTTGTGGAACTCTACTCAATGCTGGATGGCTGGCTTATACAAATTTAAATTAGCATAGACACCTAGTTGTTAATACTGTGAGTAATTTTTGTTGCAGATCTGTTATGGAAAAGTGACCACTATTGCCTTGTATCAAGGAGCCTTTGTCGACATTGGAGGTGTATATGATGGGTAATTACGATGAACTACGGCTTTCTCTCTACTTCTGTTTGTTTAATTGTGTTGTTTAGTTTCCAAATTGCTCAACTGTATTTGGAAGTTCTTATACTTGAGCAATTTAGCCTCTATTGATAGTTGTGCATGTGTTTCAGGTGGGTCCCTATTAAAGGTAATGATTGGTTTTGGATCCGCCATCATATAAAAGTTGGAATGCACGTAATTGTTGAAATTCTGGTGAGCATTTTCTCTTTCTAGCACATGATACGGCATATATTTTATCAATATATGTCTAAAGTCCAGTCCTTAATGTTGATGAGCTCTATCAGAATTTTTTTTTGTTTTTTGCAGGCAAAGCGAGATCCTTACCGTTTTCGTTTTCCCATTGAAATGCGTTTTGTTGATCCCAACATAGATCACCTTATGTATGTAAGATCCTTGCATGTTATCAGTTTATCACTATGTAAATTCTATGATACTCAGTGAAAAGCTTCTTGTTGGTTTCACGCATCAAAATCTAAATGGCCTTGCACAAGAGGACTATGTGGGCCATGCCTGTTCCTCTAGTTAACCAGGAAAAAATAATGAAAAGGCGGGCTAGCGATTGTTCTTGTTAGTATGATTAGGGTTGTTCAGTTTGATGATGATGATTTAAATGTATTCTTCTTAATCTAGTTGCCTATATATTTTGATAAGTTCATTTACTCTTCCAGCTTCAAGAGGCTTGAATTTCCGCCAATATTCCACCGTGATGAGGATACTAATCTTGACGAATTAAGGGTTTGTATATTTCCTTCTTCCGCTTGCAATTTGACACCATTTCCCTTACGGTTTCTTTACTGAAACATTCTTAGCTTTGCTACATGGATTGAGACATTTTCGTAAGGTTTTATCAACAAATGTAACTAAGACAATAGGGCCCTGAACCAAGTTAACCTCCTGGACAATGGTTTCAATGAACATGTTTTGATGGTATTAGTACAAGCAGGATCTTGATTTCTACTTCATCATTTTGTAGTACCACTAATGGAATCTTCCCAAACTTTTTGTAAACTACTTGAGAGGTATGATACCAAAAGTTGTTGGCTCTATTCATGGGTTGAGCAAGTTCCACTACTATTAGTGCTGTTCTACCCTGAGTTATTTACTTTCGACTAATTTGTTTTATTAGAGTATTGGGATTCCTTGTGTATAATTAATGTTAGAGATGAGATACTGACTGTTCGACTAAAATCATTTCCGAAACATTTATATGTTGCAGAAACTTTTCATGTTAATCTGTGTTCACTTAATAATTTGTTAAAATAAATTAAGTAAAAGTTCTAACATCTGAGATTATTCCTTCGTTATTATGATTTTCTTACATGCCTCTAATTGATTATCTTTCTAGTGCAGCGTGATTGTGGAAGGCCTCCTGTTCCCAGAAAAGATCCAGAAATAAAACCAGAAGAGGAACCTCTTTTGTCCAATCACCCTTATGTTGACAAGGTGTGGTTCTAAGTAGATAGTTTTCCTTCTTTTTGGCCTACTAACTCAGGATATTTTACTATCTATTTCTCCTCCTGTTTGTTAGTGAGATGAATACAGACTTATCTTTGGGTTTGTTGTTTTAAATGAAGCTCTGGCAAATTCATGTTACTGAGCAAATGATCGTGGATGATTGGGAAATGAATCCTGACAAGTACAAGGGAAAAAAGATATCTGAATTGACCGATGATGGTGATTTTGATGAAGAAAATAGTATCGAACATACAAAAGTGTATTACAAGAAAAAATTAGCACCTAAAATTATTTTGGTGAGAATTGTTCTGATGACATTGCACCAAGTTATCTTTTGACAAATTAACACTTTTTGTGTTTCTTGGCAGAAACAAAGTGTTAAGGAGCTTGACCTGGAGGCTGCCTTAGCTGAGCGTGAGGTCAGCTATATTCTAGTTTCCCGATGTTAATTCTATGAAAGTTGTGTTTTCTGTGGTACCATGATTATTGAGGTAGTTAATGCAACAATGGAACCATTGGTTTACTGTAAATGTTTCCTGTATCTTGGATAAAACCTTATGTGAGCTGCTGTCTTCTCTTCTCTCATATTGGAGGGGTGTACAAACATGATTGTCCTCTTGGTCTAGTGGTCTAGATTCATTGCTGGATTTGAACAAAACGAAAATACTAAATGTTTGATACTAGTCCTTTTCAGGTGTGCCATGCTTTTCCTTTTCTTTTGTTCAAAGTTAGGATTTCAAGAACTTGGGCTGGAATTTTATTATGGCATGTTGTTTAATAAGTTACACAAGATCATAAATGGATATGTAAAGCATAACCTCTGCGGCATATTTCAGTGATCCTGCTAAACATTTTCTCATATGCTGAATGATACTTGAATGTTCTTTCTGAAGATGCCAATTACATTTTAGTGTCTTTCCTTAGCTCTAGTTCTGTCTATCTGTTTGCAGCATCATAATAAACTGAGAAGTGAAGCTATTGCAAGGGGAGAGAAATATAAGATTTACAAGATGAGGCGAAACATTGAAATGGATGAATATGACTTATTACATTGGCGCAGATCACTCGAGGAGAGAGAAGCTTTGATTAGAGACATAAGCTGGTATGCTTTTTTACCCACCAATTTCCTTTGCAGTTTAAGCTTCTAATTGATGCAAAATGTTACTACTCTTTATCTGTTTCCTCTCATTTATACTGCATTTGCATAGCTAATGATCAGCCACTGTATTATGTTTTTGCACTGATCAAGCCTGCACGACTTCTTACAGCCGTCAAGCTCTTGGTCTGCCACTGGAAGAGCCAGGAAGGTATAAGCCAGCAAGTTTTTTTGGGAAGGACCAGTATGATCCCGAAAATCCTTTATATCGGTATGATTACTGGGGAGAACCCAAAAACTCAGAAAAGAGTCGAAAAGAGAGGATGTTGGATGCTCACAACAAATCTATTGTGGGGAAGGGTGTTGTTTGGAATGAGATGTCCTACGAGGATGCCATCAAGCAACGGATGCAAAGAGAAGCTCGTGCCAAGGAAGCAAAGCAGAGAGAGGCTGAAAGAGGTATAGAGGAAAGTGTTAGTGAGGAGGGTAAAGACGAGGAAGAATATGACTCTGACGATGACATTGATTTTAGCATGTTAAGTGAGTTGAGTGTTGAAGCTTCAAATCAGCCCATTGTTAATGGCACCGAGTCTCTTGGAATCTCGGATGAGGGAATGTTTGAAGACTGACGAGTAGAGTATATACACTTATTATAAGCTACAACGACGAAGAGATTTGTTTCCCAAACCAAGCATCTGAGCAGATTGGGGGTGGGGCAGGAAACTTGGAGCCACAAATCTAAATGCAGGAAGCTCCTAACGAGTATCAAAGGTCCAGCATCTCACTGACCAAGGCTTGGACATTAAATGGTAAAATTGACCCTTATGAATCCTAAACATTTAACCAGTATCTTATAGGCTTTATAAAGCTGAGTTCCACCATCCCATTTAAACGTTACAAAATGATATTTACAAATTAACTTTTTAACAAGTAACCAGCTTACCTTTGTTCAAGTGGGAATCAGGTGACTTTTGATATGTACGTAAGGCATTCCTCAAACTTTGTTATCTTCAGTGGTCAGCCTTTTCCAATCCTATTTAGTTAATGTCTAATGTATGATTATGCACTGAAATTCTCTGGATTTCGCTCATACCCAGGACAAACTCTCAGGACTTGTGTACTCGCCCATATCCAATCATATCCTGCCAAGAATCCACCGTAACTCCATCCAGTCTGTTTCAGACGCAGTGAAAAGGCCTAATACCATCCATTGGCACGGTCCAAAAGACTTTCCTTTTACATTCCCAAGAAGATGAACAAAATTCTGGGACCATTAGCCCATTTCTGTATGCAACCAGTGAAAGTGGGCACCGTGTGCCCATGTCATCCCAAACCAAAGTCGGAAATCAATACCAGAATATACAACCGACCAGACTACAAGCTTTTGACTGATTGGTGACATTTTCTTGCCAGGGATCTCGATTTTTTCTTAGGTCCTTTGCAGCCACAGTTGACCATTGAAAAAGGCGAACAATTGGGAAACAGAGCCACAGACGCACTCCAAGGTTCTCATTACCACCATTTCACTACAGCTTAATCAACCAATTTCACCTTCTTCAATATCTTTTGCTGAGTCGGGAAGACTCTGAGGAGGCTCAACTTCCTCCTCTTCCTCTTCCTCTTCCTCTTCCTCTTCCTCTTCTTTCATGTATAATCCAAGTTGTTCCAACGGATTACCACTCCCCTGAAGATTGAAACTGGCCAACCCATTCTTAGAATGATCGGAACTGGTCTCCTCCATGAAACTTGGAGCCTGCTCATCTTGAGCTGCCCTAAACATTTCAAAATCTTTCATGAAATGGCTGTTCTCATTGATATCAACAGTTTTCTCCATCTGCACGTAAGCGGAAAAACCTGAGTTGCAACACCAAAAGGGTTTGAAATACATAATTGCGAAACCGACATCTCAATCTCACCAGTAGCAATGCCTGACGGGCAGCTTCTCTCTCCAGTTCCCTCTTCCTTTTTGCCTCAGCTGCAGCTGCAGCTTCAGCTTTCCTCCGGGCTTCTTCAGCAGCCTTGATCTCTGCTTGTAACCATGCCTTTTCTGATATCAAATATGAGTTGGTCATGTTTCAAAGATCCAAAACTATCAAAACAACTTGGAATATCATAATTAGAAACTTTCAAAACCTTCTTTTTGCTGCCGCTCAAGCTCCTCCCTCGCCATTCGAAGTTTCTCAGGATCCCGCTTTTCACCCTAAACTCAACATGTCAATTTGTGAAAAGATCAGATGCCAGGAAAAATAATAGGAGTAGCAACCCTGCACAATTAAAGAGATAAAAAAAAGCCCATCTTCAGTATTCAGAGAGCAACCTTCGCAAGTGCCTTTTCTCGAGCTTTGAGAATGGTATCAGCAAATCGAGTTCTCACTTCAACTGCACGATAAAGCTTTTCTGGTGAGACCTGCCTCTCAGGTGGAGCATTCTCCGCTACAATAGTATAGCATCACACACGTGAGACAATGCCTTAAAAGAAATAACAGCAAAAATTCTATGCCTTTATGCTTACCCGCCTTATGGTGACCCCCCTCTGTAATTAGCTCACCCTGGGAACTCAGTTCATCTTGAGGCAATTCACTCAGAGATTCTGAACAAGAAAAGGTATCAATTAGGATTGGTCTTCAAAAAAAAAAAGGAGAAAGGAAGGTATAGAGATAACAAATAAAGTCCAGGAACAACTTGTAGAACTAGAAACCTCACTTTTTTGTATGCTTGAGTCTCCAAGATCATTTCTTTTCTGGGCAACAATTTCTCCTGATCGCACATTATCCTTAAGAGCAATAGAAAGATGTTAGCCAAAAACCCAAACAAGCAACAAGGGCAGAGAGGAGGAACACGAGAGCATAATATTTTAGTCTGGTCTTCCGTGATGGCCCGCCATTTTATTATCCGGCTATAATAATCCACCAAAATCTTAATATACCTGTGTAGCTTGAGTAGGAACTGAAGCTTTATCCACATCTGAATCACTGCCAGATGAACTCCCAGAATCTGAATCTGAAAAAAAAATCATTAACTTGAATGCTATAGAAGAGGGAAACTAGCAATAATCGTACCATATTTAAACTTTTGCCCAAATTTATGTCCCCCAAATAGGAATAGATCACCTGTTCCTATTACTTTGTGTCTATCTTATTTTATGAGCATCTATCCATCTAATAAATAGGCCCACAGAAATTGAATGAATAGATGCTAGGCACAGAGTAACGGGACAGGTAATCCCCAAAAACAGTAGAACTTTTCCAAAAAGGTGTGAGTACATGTAGCAACTAATAATATGTTACAGATCAACCCACAATCTTATCGTTCTTCAATCCCACACATTACTATATTCATGCAAGGAATATTTTATGGGACTACACACTAGATCCCAAGAAAAAAATAAGCAGGATTTTAACAGAGAACAAAAACTGGATGAAGAACCTGATCCACCACTGGAGCTATTTGAACCACTGGATTTACTGTTTCTGCAGCCTGCGTCTTCTTTTATATCTGCTGGTGTATAACTCGAAAATGGAGGGTCATTTCCACCAATAATATCTATATCTTCATCCACAGAATCATTGCCTGAATGAAACATTATATTTTTAAAACTGGAAAAAAATTGACATGCTGGAAGTACTTGTACTTCCTACAACCTTAATATGCATTAATTTAGAGTTGAATTACCTTTGCATGGTTGCAATGATGAATTACTTAACCCAGATTCGTTATGAAGCTGAATAACGAAAACCATGTCAGCAATCAGTTCTGCACACATGAGCATTGCACAGAAACAATGCAAATAGCCAAAGAGCAAAAAAAAGCTCCAGAAAACAGAGTGCAAGTAAATATGGAAGAGGGAAGTAGAAACAATCATACCTCCATTTCGCATGGCTCAGCTTTCTCCAAATATTTCTGCTTCTGCAGCAAAAAGTCATCCAAAAGCTTTCTCAATTTAAACAATGTATCATCACCAAGAGCATCAATGTCAATCTCAATCTCATCTTCGCCAGACTGGTCAGCACTATAGCAATGCTCTTTTAGGAACTCAATAACGCTTTCAGGCAATTCACCCAGCAACGTCTCCAATTCTGTGCCAAGTTTGTGCTTCTGTTCAGTATTCATAACCCCCCTAACAGGCTCTGATATATTTTCATTTTCACATTGTGAAGTTTTTTTCTTCTTTGCAGGTGGCATATCCACCATCGTCTCCACATGAACTCCAGGTACTGGTTGCTCTGATTCCACCTCAACAACTAGAGGAAACTTCTTCTCTATTGCTTTCCATCTCACTTCAAAACACTTACCAAGCGTCTCTGCCATGATATGGACTTCATTTCCGGGAGGGTTATACTTCATTGCATTTGAGAAAGTTAGTCTGACATCAGCAGCAAACCCTACTGGATTTGAATATTGACCTGAGGCAATTTTACTCTTCACCGTTCCCAAATCCATTGGGTGTTTGATAACCGTGTAATAATCAGGTATGTTCAATTTTATCGCATCAACTGGTTCATTAAAAACCCAACCATACTGATGGGTCATCAACCGTTTCAACAATGCTTCACATTGTTTCATCAACATAGCCATAGAAGCACTAATCGCTGCAGCGAGTTTTGTTTGCTCAATACGCCTATAAGTACCCTTTTCCATTTTGGCCCCATTACGACCAGAAGGAGCCCATTTCTTACTATACAGAGCTGATGCTGCGGTAGATCTACTTAAATCCTCTAATGGAGGCCTCTTTTGGCCATCACTACAACTGCGAATATTATTAGAGGGCGACAATTTAACCGCATGTGTGGTCAAAGAAGCTACTCTCTTCAGAAGGGCCCTAGTGTGTTCAAGTTCCGTTTGTAACCTTAGTTTTAAATCTTTCCTCTCTGACCTTGACATCTTTGACAATGACTGTACTTTCATTGGGACATTAAAACTGTCAAAACCATCTGCATTCAGACTAATACATTTCCTCTTGAGGGCAAAGGAATCCTGGGATACTGTCATCTCAGTGTCAACTCGTCCTGAGCTCCCAAGTCCTGAGTACTCGTCCATTGTTTCAACCACATGCCGGAAGTTGGGAACGAAACCAGAGGAATGTCCTTTGGAATATTTCCGTGATTTCCCCATTGGTCGTGACAGCCAACACTTTTTCGATTCCTTCTGTCCAGCAAACTCTATAGGAACAGTTGGCGCCATAAGATTAATTTCCAGTAACTGCACATATCAACTTAGAAAGTTTTTGTTTAACCTTCAGTTCAATATCAAATTCCAGATTCATGACAAGGCCAAGTTACTGGTTCACAAGAATACCCAATTACTTGGGGTTCTTTGAAGTTCAATGAATGAGACCAGGGAAAAAAAAATGTTTCAAAGACAATCCAGTACAATTCCTTTTTCTCGCAGATGTATCCAAGTTCGTAATAAATTCCAAAGCAAAAAGCTTCACTTAACTTCAAACATCTTCTCTCCTTATTGTGGCCAATAACTCACGCATCAGGATTCCTTTTTTCGCTATTACAAATATACAAACAATTCCAAGTTTTACTAAGCCCCAATCAGCGAAAGTTCGCAAATTCAAATTCAACCCCAACTCTAAATTGAAAGGCAGAGAAAACCCATACAAAATAGGAGATGACCGACAAAAATACAGCAAGACCTTCAATGATTATCCGAATTAGGGGAAGTCAAGAAAAAGAGAAGAGAAAAGATACCAAAGATCAAGGATAAATACTTACTAGAGAAAAACCCTAAGCCCACTTCGAATCAAAAACACCCCCAGAAACTGAAAACCCTAGATCGAATCGAAGCTAAATAAGCGCGTCGACACGATCAACACCCCAAGACCCCAAGAGTCAACGTGTCATTAAACCCTATAACCCGAGGTTTATCCTCCAGATTCCAATTCAAAACTGGATCTCGCGCCTCGAGCCCTTGATTCATACAAACCTCAAGAAAATCCGTTGAAATTAGGAGAGGTCACCACAAACGCTACTCGCTCGCTACTGTTCTTCTTCTCGGAGAAACAAAAGAGAGAGAAATCTGAAGCTGGCACGATCTATGGGCTAGTTCGATCCTCTACTTATAGGCCCAATCCGCCTCATGGAGCTCCGTCACTAAAGCAATCCCAGCCGTGTACACCCACACGCCTTAATCGTGTGGTTTAAATTAATCTTTCATCCACCACCATTTTCGTTATCTAACGGCTGTGGTTATTCCCTGCCAATCGGGATAGATCATGTTGAATTTAAATTAAGGTTTATAGATTATTTAAAAAAGTTTTATTTTTTTAATTACTGCTTTTTTAATCTCTCTCGAGTGGATAATCACGTACACTCGCTTTATCCATAAACACCGTGTTGCGTCAGGGAGAATTTGAAACGTTTGAAGAAGCGCGTGTAATTGTTTATCAATTAAATGAGAGTGGTTTTACGAGACTAGACAATCTTATCTTGGATTGGAGCCACGTTTCTCTATGACTGTTTACTTCCTCGTGTACTTCATTTTTACACAAATTCCACATTATATTTTTATGATTATTAACCTCGAATCAGTCTAATCAGATTAAAGTCTGCGGGATTTATAATTTTTATTTTATTTTTATAAATTAAATTTATCTTAAATAATAATAACAACAACAATAATATCCTTTAAAAAATTCACATGAGATTGTCAAATATTCGAGAGTTCCTCTATTCAATTATTTTCCTTCTTCTTGTTGGAATCTCTAGTTCGCACACATTTCCTCTTTGTTTCACTTTCTCGTACTTATAGTGAGTTACAAACAAAGTTTGAAAGGTTAAATCTTGGATGATTCTATCATATATGATAGAGTTGTGAAAATTTCTAGATGGTACCTTACATCTAAACTTAATTAGGGAGAAGTCTAGTAGTACATAACCTTACCCTTAATTGGTATAGAAATTTTTCAAACGATTCACATGAAAAGAGGGAAAT
>JANVCQ010000036.1:0-10637 GCA_025531925.1 Erythroxylum plowmanianum | reverse complement strand
CACTTGTATAATCATACTATACACATATGAGTAATGAATATGCATACAAATCATTTATGTACATGTACATTTTCTTTGGAATACATTATGCTCAATGTTATATTTCAATGTTTAGTATCCCAATTCAAATGTGGTAAGTCCTATTTCATTCATTTCTAAGTGTTCAAAAAGTTTCGTACATATTAAAAAAGGGTAGATAAGATTCATTAAAAATATTAAATGAAAACAAATTCAAAACAGTGAAATTTGAGCTAAACCCCAAAGTGGTCTAAAAACAAGCAAACTATCAGTCCATAAAAAAATCACATGATGGACTCTAGTTGTTCCTTAATATTCGTATAGAAAAAGTCTGAACTGGTTCTAGAAAATTTTCTATCTATGTCTCTAGTTTCCAAAACACTAAATATCAGGCCATTCAGACTTCTAACACATAAACTATAGACCAAATATCACACGCTGCTCCAAAACAGGAGTAACACCAGGTCACTATTTTCTATCTCAATTTCCAACATCATAAAGCTAGAACTAAGTCAGAGTCTCTTCTAGATACTTCTATTTCTATCTCTTAGTTTTCATGTGCAACTGAAATCACCAAATTTAGGGGTCTATAGGCTGATTTATGACTAAAACAATGTATGTGATTAGTTCAATAAACCCTACATAGAATTCCACTACACGATAATCTCTTGTCATATTCAGCTAATTATATACAAGATAACACCAAAACATCATCTCAGAAACCATTCCACATCCAAAAGAATCTTTTTACATATTCAAATATACACAAATACGAAAATTAACTTGGTGGAGTCCCTAACCTTAAAATTGGCAAAATAGTTCTTGTAATGCTTTTCCTTCCCTTCTAGCTCTTTAGATTTGCTTAAATCACCATGTGAAAATTGATGAGACGAAGTTCTTGTAATGCTTTTCCTTCCCTTCTAGCTCTTTAGATTTGCTTAAATCACCATGTGAAAATTGATGAGACGAAGAAGGTGAAATGGAGAGAAGAAAAATTTGAAGTTAAGATCAAAGTGTTATCCATCTTCCCTCTCCATATGCCTTTTTATGAATTTTCTAGTCTTAATGTTTCAGTCTCATTAAATCATATGTCACAATCCTATTGGACCATGTCTTACAATCCCAATAGACCACGTGTTACAATTCTATTAGATCATATGTTACAATGCTATTGGACTATGTCTTACAATTCTATTGGAGACACATGCTTTAATCTTATTAGTCCATGGGTTGACTTTGGAAAAATTGCATTGTAGTCCTTCTTCTTCCTTTAATTCCCATATTGGCCAATAATTTTATCAATTTATTGTGTTCCCCTATATCTTCTAATGGAGTAAAATTCATTCTATTTGGTTAATTATTTCGGGGGTTATACCCAAAACACTACAAGTTATTCAAAAATAAGGACAACAGTTATAACTTGACTTTAAGCCTGAATTCAAAAATCTTACAGACAGAATCAAATTTCAATCACTTTATGAAAGTTTTAGTCCTATGTCTCTAGTTTAATATCCAATTGAAATTATCCAATTTGGAGGTCTGTAGGCCAAGATGTGGCCAAATTATAGAAATCCATTCAGTGAAACCTATCCATTCAGTGAGGTATACATCCAAAATCAACTAACTTAGGTCTTATCATGCAAGAGCAACACAAAAATACTTCCAAGTTAACCAAAAACATCCCATTTACTTATGTAATACTTCTTTTATCAATTCCCCTCACACCATATTTATAAATCCAAGAAAACATATAAAACATTTCCATACATATTTCATATCTAAGTATGTATGTCCATGCCGAAGCTAACAAATTATCCATTTACCCTTGTCTTTTATATTAAGTACTATTATATCTCTTACTATAATTAGATGTACTTAATTTATTATGGTCACTTCTTAATACACCTTAGACATACTATAATACTTCCCGGGTGTATGTTGGGGCATTACATAAGGAGTAAAGTTTGAGCAAAACATCTGAGCAGCACAAGGAGCATAATCTGTAAGGAAAGAATCAAGAGACTGAAGCACATAACAATGAAGCTCCCTCCAATAACTTAGGATATTAGGAAGACTTCGACAAGGAACCTGATCTGTGTAAATTTGAGATGGTTATTAATAAGAGAAAGGCAACCAAATTGAAGAGTAAAAACAGGATGAGGGAGTTTCAAACTCCCACCTAAAAAATGAATTTCTTGGATTAGAATATTAGAGGGCTTAATGACCCTCTTAAACAAAAAGTTGTCAAAGATAAAGTTATAGAGAAAAAACCACTAGTGTTGGGTATTTTGGAAACTAAAATAAAGCTTCCCCAATTACAAGTATCTCTTGCTTTTTTGGGTGGTAAATGGAAAATGATTACTAATCATTCTTTTCATCGCAATGGGAGAATCATTATAGCTTATAACACGGAGAGAGCTAGAGTTCATGTAGGCTTCGTGTCAGACCGAATTATTCACACTAAATGCGAAATTCAGGATATACCCGGCAATGTCAATTTTTTTGTTATCTACACTGCTAATAAGGCTTTTCAAAGAGCCAAACTATGGGAGGATCTTAAGGTAATCCAAGAGTTAATAGGAAGACCTTGGGCTATTATGGGAGACTTCAATTGTGTAATTTCTACATTGGAGATAGAGGGTGGTAGTTCACGTTTAAGAGGAGTATGGAAGGAACTTTCAGAGATTATGATGGGATTAAATATAGTGGACTTACGTTTTGTGGGATTTCTCTACAAATAGAAAAATAAACAACAGAGTGAACAATTTTTAAGGAGGAAATTAGATAGAATTATGGTAAACCAGCATTAGCTAGATAATTTTGCCCATTCTTTTATTCAATTCGATGAACCAAGATGCTTGGATCACCTATGGATAAGGGTTCATAGCATGCAAGGCAATAAATTCACTAGAGCCCTATTTAGGTTTTTTAATTTTGTAGTTAAAAAACTAAGTTTTGAAGAGCTATTTAAAAATAGTTGGGACTCGACAATGGACGACTATAAGGTAGTCAGTTAATGGGGAAGTTGCAAAGGGTCAAACTTGTATTGAAGGTTTTCATATAGACTAGTAACTTAGAAACTACAAATCTGCGTCAAGAAACTAAAGCTAAGTTATTAGAAATTTGGCAGAGATGTTACCCCTTTGCTTATGATGTGAACTTGAAAAATATAGAGATAACTAGTTTGAAGGACTATAATTCAGCAATAATTACTCATAACTCCATCTTGCGGCAAAAATCTAGAGTTAATTAGCTTAGGGATGGTGATACTAATATGAATTTCTTTTACAACTCTATTTTGACAAGAAGAAACAGAAATAAAATTATTGGGCTAGCTGATGAGAGTTATACTTTATGTACTAGTCCAGTTAAGATGCAGAATATTGCTACGAACTTCTTTAAGGGCTGATGGGTACACTTAAAACTAGAAGAAGAAGTGATCTCTTATAGGTCATTAACTAGATAATCAGCCAAGAAGATAGGGAAGCACTAATTGGTCTAATTTTAGTGCTAGAAATTAAAAACACCTTGTTTAGTTTGAATCCGTCTAAAGCCCCTGGGTCATATAGTTTTAACATTATTTTCTTTCAAAAGACTTAGAGCATTGGAGATAATTTGGTGGTGGAAGTGGGGTAGGAATTTTTTTACTCTTCCAATCTTCTTTAGGAAATCAACAGAGCATACATATGCATTATCCCAAAAGTTTAAAACCCCACTAGTATGAAAGATTTTTGCCCCATATCTTGTTGCAACACCATTTACAAACTCATTTCAAAGATCATTACAAACAGATTGAAGAAATGCTTAGAGTCTATTATCAATATTTCCCAAGGCACTTTTGTTCAGGGACGGAGCATTGGGGATAACATCTTGCTTGTTCAAGAGTTCGACGAGGGATTATATTTCCATAAGGTCCGTCTAGAGCTACTGCATCAAGATTGATTATTTCAAAGCTTTCGATATCTGGGTATCCCGATTACCACCAAAAACCAAAATATGGGGATTGCTTGCCTTTAGTTGAAATGTACAAAACCAGGATTAACGTTTAGCAAAATAGGTGGTTGTCTTTTACTAGAAGACTGCAGTTGATATCCACAGTACTGAGGAACGTTAGCATGCATTGGAGTGCTCATTTGGTGCTACCTAAGAATGTTGTGAAGGGGATTGAAAAGTATACCAAGTAGTTCATATCGGATGGGAAAATTGGAAACTTAAGAGGGGATAAGGTGAAATGAGATGAATTATGCCTCTCTAAGGTGAAGGGGGTTTAGGGATTACATCTCTTATGTCTATGCAGGAAGTAGGATTACATCTCTTCTGTCTATGCAGGAAGTAGGATTACATCTCTTATGTCTATGCAGAAAGTAATGCTCACAAAGAGGATATGATAGATATTTAAAGATAGATACCCTATAGTCTAAGTGGATAAACAAGTACTACATGAAGGAGAAGAGCTTCTGGCAATTAGATCAAAACAGAGAAAAATCATGAAGTTTTAAGCAAATGTCGAGATTGAGACATCACACTTACCACTTGATGAAGAAAATAATCAGAAATAGGGACACAACGTGGTTTTGGTTTGATAATTAGATTGAGATGAGTCCGTTAATTAATAGGAATGACCATAGACATTTGATAATCAGAATTCCTATTCAAGAAAGAGTTAGCTCAATAATTCTTAATGGAAGCTAGGATTGCAATTTTAAAGGGGCTACTAGCTTGATTAACATACTTCCTACCTTTACTGCAATTGGAGAGGAGGACAAAATTATCTAGACAGATACCAGCTCTAAGGAATTTACCAATAGATCATAGTACAAGTTATTTAAGGTGATACAACCTAGAGTCATTTGGCTAAAACTAATTCGGCAGAATTCCTTATCCCCCAAGGCAACTTTTATTTATTGGCTCGCGATGAAAGACAGGCTTAAAACGAAAGCTAAATGGTATGGAAATGATGTAAACCTCGACACAAATTGCAACTTATGTGGAACGGAACGTGAAATTCGAAACCACTTATTCTTCCAATGCAGGGTCTCACACATTATTTGGAGAAAAATTCAAAACATACTGCAGGTATTTTGTACCCAGGACGAATAGGGAAATTTATTACAATGGACTACCAACATGATCATTAAGATGAGGCAAGATGGAGTAGCTCTCCAAATAGCCTTTTGATGCTTAATTTATTCTATCTAGAAGGAGCAAAATAGACGGCTATATATGAGCAAGGTGATGGATGCAACAATTGGTTAGCATTACTGTGCCTTGGATAAGAGACCTCCTTCTAGCTAAAGAAAAGCATCACAATCTTAGTACAAGCATGAGAAGACGCTGGAATGTGCTTGACATGCAATAATAGAAAATGAAGACCTTAGTATTTATTTATGCATTATCTTCTAGTGTGCTTTTCACTAATGTTACCTAAGCATGGACGCTTGATCTGTATCTAGTTTTTTCTCCTGGAATGTGCAAGTACATGGGACATTTGGAAACTTAGCCCCTAGTTTATTTATGCCTTTTATTCTGGTGTGTGTTGTTTGCTATATTAGTTTGGAATAAGAGTTATATTCTGGTACATGTTATTTCCTACATAACAAGAATTGTGGATGCCTAGAATTTGCATCTAGTCTTTCCTCTACTGTTGAGTTGTACTTAAAGACTCATGCCATTGAGATATATATTTTGTCAAGCTTAGCTTGTGTTAATACAAATATTTTGTCTTCTTTCAAAAAAATATTTTTTTAAAGAATAGTCAATTTCAAATTGTTTTTAGTAACAAAATATTTACCAAAAATTATATATTTTAGAAATTAATTGCAAACATAAAACAATGATACATTTATTTTAAATAAAAGGATTTTTATTTTCAAAATTATAATTTATTTTAATAAATAAATATTATTAAAATGAAATTATTTCAAATAATTTAATAATAAAAATAAAATTTAAATTATTGAATTATATAATGAATAACAAATATAAATTTATATCTCATATTTTAAGTATATATTATTTATACTACAACAAGGTAGACTATAGGCAACGAATAAAAATATAGCCAATTTGCTAAAAAATGTCGTGCATAATTAATTGTGACATCTCCATTCCGTTGTATGAAATATTGCTAATTTTTCATAGTAAAAATTTATAGGCAATGTTTCTAGAATTATAGACAAATATTATTAGCTATCAATTTTTTTGGTACCTAAAACACTTTAAATACATAGCCAATTATACGTCAATATTGGTGAAGAAAATTGGTGCCATATGATAGGCAACAAAAAAAGGTGTATTTTTAGCTTCATTTTATGCAGTCATAGTTAAAAATGGTTTGCTACATTTTCCTAGTTTCGTAAATAAAACCTTTTAAATATATTTTTGTAATTTTGTAAGTAAAGTATTTTAACTATGAGTGTGTAAAAATGTTGCAAATATCTTTTACAACTTTTTACATAATCCATAATGTTGAGCAAATTGTGACATTTTGTTTATAACATATTAACATGGTTTTTGTTGTGAATTATTTGGTTATTATTATCAAATTAAATCATAGCGAAACATTATTAATTAAAAGTTTTGAGCTTTCATTATATAAGTAAAATTGTATAAGTATCATCAAATTATACCTTTAAAAGTAATATAACATTAATAGATGATCCTTTGTTCTTACACAAATTAATGTGTGCATATTTGTCTCTGGATTTGACTTATCCAATTAGCCCTCAAATAATCAACATCACTAAGATCATTTTTATTATGCTATCATCATAAAGTCACCTTCTCATATTAGATGTTGAGTACAATATTTTTGAAATTATCTTTAATTTGAATTAGAACTTACATCACAGTAAGCTTGTGTATTGGTTGTTGTATTAGTCACATCACTGGCAATACCACCAAATCCAAAAAATGAAGTAAATGTAATATCAGATGTGGCGTCACTATATCAAAGTGTAACAAGTTGTGAAGATTTTTCCACATAATTGGTCTGAGGAGATGTGCTGACTATTAAGGCTAGAGAGGCAACTTCCCCATCTTCTCCCTAAATAAGAGAAGATGAGATTGGACCAGAAGGAGGCACATTATGATGACTTGAGAATAATAACAACTATGAACGACCCTAAGCTAATGACCTAATTCTTTGGACTCTCATTCTTGCAATCTGGCTTTGTCCTATTGTTGTAATAGTAGCATCCAGGTTTTGGATCATATATAAAGTTACCTTCTCATATTAGATGTTGAGTACAATACTGTTGAAATTATCTTTAATTTGAATTAGAACTTGTATCACAGTGAGGTTGTGTATTGGTTGTTGTATCAATCATATCACTGCCAATACCACTAGATCCAAAAACTAAAGTAAATGTAATATTAGATGTGGCGTCATTATATCAAAGTGTAAAAAGAAGTGAAGATGTTTCCACATAATTAGCCTGAGGAGATGGGTTGACTATTAAGGCTAGAGAGGCAATTTCACCATCTTCTCCCTAAATAAGAGAAGATGAGATTGGATCAGTCGGAGGCACATTATGATGACTTGAGAATAATAAGAACTATGAACGACCCTAAGCTGATGACCTAATCCTCTGGACTCCCATTCTTGCAATCTAGCTTTGTCCTATTGTTGTAATAGCAACATCCAAGTATTGGATTATACACTCTTCAAGTTTAGCATTGTTAACACCCACTAGTAATTGATTCCAAAAAAATTGAGGAATTTACCAAAGTTAAGCTTCAAACTGATCTATTAAATAACATAAAGAGTGAATATGAATATGAAAATAAAAATAATTTCATATCAACTAAGAAAGAATACAAACATCTTGTAATTTGAAAGCCTTAAGAGTTGCATGATGAAATATGGTGGTGTTCCTAGAAGGATTAAACATAAAACTTCTCTTATGTTCAACAACTTCAAGCAATTCCTGGCTGTTGAATATATAAATAGATAAGTCATTTGCATTTATAAGTAATAATATAAGATATTTAGTTAGGAACAAATTTTTTACCTTGTTAGATCCTTCAAGTTGATAGGTTGCCAACACATGGGACACTGGGAACTTCTCTGACACCTATAAATTGAAAAGAAAAAAGAATGTACATCCTATTGTTCTCTCCCACTACTATCCGTCTCTACTATGGATGAATACTGGAATACTTAAGAGGAGAACATAGCTAGTGGAGCTCTATAACAAATATTATTTATAATCAAATTGCCTAATTCACCCATATGATTTATCAACTTACAATTTTGTTTCCAATAACTATTCAAACCAATCACCAGAATGCCAATTGTAAATTTAATTACTAAAGTAATATTCAAAGATACCAAAGTTGATGATAATCTTAAGGATGCACTAAAAGTAGAATTCATGCTTGCAATTAGTCAATTGTAAAAGAAAGATTAAGATAATTATGGAAAAATAAAATAGGAAACTTGGTAATAGGTAATTATTCTAATAAAATATTAAAACCAATCATATGCACAATTGAAGCATCACTATTGCAAAAGGCTTCAAGGTATACGCTACAAGCATCGTCATAAGCCTCCTGGATTTCCCCTTCCATAAATGCTACAACTGATGTCAAATGTGCCTTAGTCTTGGGGATATCTCTTAATCCCTATAGAACAATTTTCAAGTTCTTCGATAAATCATTTAAAAACATAATAAATGTGAAAATAGAAACCCATTAAAAATTAAATAGGAAAATATGGTTACCTAATAATGTGATCAACCTAGCCATACTCGTTTACAGTAAGAAAAAGAAGTGCTTAATCCCATCTTTGTTAGAAAACAAACACTAAAAACAAATCATAATAACTCCTTTTATTGTACAGTGTATACTAAAACCTAAATTTCCAATGTTTAAGTAATATGCTTAATAGATGAGAACATCCACAGAAAAGGAGATCCTACTGTTAGCAGGTATCATTTCCTAAATGTCTTTCATCTAACAAAGTCAAATAACAAGAACACGTACATAAACCTATCAAATCCTTTCATAAAATAAATCTTAGAGATCCTTAAAAGCACATGATCTATGGGTAGAATTCTAGGGATCATCTGAAGAGCAATCTATAAGATAATATATGCTTCCAATTTGATAAATAAAAATTATTTTATAAAGTAGATCATATGATAAGCAACATAACCAAAAAGAGAATATATTATGAAAAGACAATCATAGTACATCTTAGGTACTAATACATTCTAAGTACTATATAACAGATTGTGTATATCCATTACCAAGTCATGTGCATCTTAGTCAATAAGAATGACAACCACTATAAGAATAACATACTATTCGCAACATTTGTAATACTTTTCGCGATGTTTTATCAATAAAACTTTGCGAAATATAAACCGCCACGTTTTGGTGAAGAAAACGTCGTAAAAGATTATTTAAAATTAACATTTCATTCTCACGCCTTCATTTCCCACCAACAGGAGAAGACTCACTTTGTCTATCTCCATATCCGAATTTGATTTAAAGTTCAAATTTTTGTTTGCTTCTAGGGTTACGCTAATGGCTTTCCACAACCATCTCAATGATGTAAGTTGTTCATCCCAACTCATTTTTCACTGAGGTAGAAAGTTTTTGTATTCTTACGATGTTAGGGTTTTTCATTACCAATTTGATTTATGATAGGACGATGTTTTTGCGGGAGATTTTTCTGGCGGTCACAGTTCTAGGCGTCCTGGTTTTTACTTCTATTCACTGCTTTCTCAATAATCAAATGACAAGTCTCTCTCATTTTGTAATTTTGCTTTTTTTTGCTATTGATTTTTTCTTCTGTTGCACTTGGGAATTAGGCGTTAAGAGGTCCTTTGGAGATCTAGAGGATGACGAGGATGACCTTTTTGGCCCTAAAAAGGTGCATAATTTTTTTGTTTGTTTGTAAAGCTAATGGTTTGTGAAGAAATCAAGGTTTTGGCCTTTTGGTGATTCGATACTGAGTATGTCCCTTCTTGAGAGGTACTGCTAGAACTATATTGTTTTTCTCTTTAAAGCTTTTAAAGGTAAAGGCAATATGGTTTTTCAGTTGCTTATTGAGGTGCAAATAATTTGGTGTCTTATACCTTTTTCTTTTGTTTTGGATCTCTTTTGTAGTCTTGATAATTGTAAAAATACTCTTACGACATGCCAAGTATGTATTCATCTCTCTACTTCTCCGTTTTTTCTATGCTTCAAGTATAAGTCATTTCTTTTTTTGTGAACTTTGCAATTTGAAATGAACTTGTCACTCATCAGTGATGATAAAACTGTAGTTTTGTTATTATGGCCTCTTGGGTCCTTTTAATTTGTGAGATTGCATGATATTGCCATACACCTCCACCATTTTTATTAATTTACCCGAATTTTATTATGTAGATTGCTTTTATCATTTACTTTTTTTTGCCGTAACGTAAAGTATTTCTCATTTACTTACCATCGTTCTACCTGTTATTAAAGTATTGTTCTTGTTTTCCACCACTTTAGGGGTCATATCACCAGATCTTACTCTTTGTTCATCTCCACAAGTTCAGCAACCACAATGGAGGCCAAGAAAGAGGAAGCATTTCTTTGATGAGTCCACAGTGTTGACTAATAAGTAGGACTTGCAACTTGATCAA
>JANVCQ010000035.1:0-10671 GCA_025531925.1 Erythroxylum plowmanianum | reverse complement strand
AAGATATAATGTTACCATAGATAGGTATTTTATAACATATTATCAAAAGTGTTACTGTCTAGTGTTACTGTATGTCAGTTTTGTTGTAGTGAATTATTCGTTCTGTGCTTGCAATAGCTGTTTCTAAAGGCTGGTTTCTTCGTCAATTGGATATTAGCAATGCTTTCTTGAATGGTAACTATGGTTCAACCACAAGGGTTTATTGACACCAAACGCGCTAACTATGTTTGCAAATTGAACAAGTCCTTGTATAGCCTCAAGCAGGCCCCTAGAGCTTAGTATCATCAGTTTAGTACTTTTCTGTCTAATTTTAGATTTACTAGGTCTCATATTGATTCGTCTCTATTTATCTATAAAGATGATTACCACTTATGTTTTATTATGATTTATGTTGATGATTTAGTAATTACAGGGAGTACTCCTCTTGTAAAGTCCTTCATCGCATGACTTACTAAGAAGTTTTCTCTGCTTGATCTGGGACCTCTGCATCATTTTCTGGGCATCGAAGTTATTCCTCATGCTCACTGCCTGCTTCTCTTACAACGCAACTACATCCTTACAATCTTACACAAATTTGGCATGACGAATTACAAACCAATCTCTACTCCTATGGTGGCGAGTCCTGCTTTGTCTAAGACAGATGGCCATCCTCTTTCCTCTGCTAAAGCCACTTTGTTTCACTAGGTATGTGGCAGTTTGCAATATCTTACTCTTACCAGGCCGGATATCTCCTTTGTTGTAGATAATTTGTGCTAATTTCTCCATCAGTCTACCTCCACTCATTTTCTAGCCCTCAAACGGTTGGTCTGGTATTCGCAAGGCACTCTTTCTATGTCTTCCTTCACCTTCCGTTGCTCTCTTCATAGTCTCACTGTGTTTAGTGACACTGATTGAGCTGGATGCCTCGACGATCGACGATCGACTGGCAACTTTTTAATTTTTCTAGGTAACAACTTGTTGGTTTGGAAGTTTGGCAAACAAGGTACAGTTGCTAGGTCCTCCAAAGAATCCAAATTTAAGGCAATTGCTAATGCTTGTGTTGAAGTGCAGTGGCTCCTTAAGTTGCTTACTGAGCTGGGTGTACAATTCTTTGCGCCTCCTCGCATTTGATGTGACAACATTGGGGCTATATTTCTTTCTTCAAATCCTATTTTTCATGCTCGGACCTAACATACGAATAACATTTTTCATTTTGTACGAGATCTAATTGCTCGCAAGGCGATTTATGTTGGTGTAATCTCCTCTTGTGATCAATTAGTTGACATTTTAATGAAGCCACTTCTTTCTCATTTTGTCTCATTTTGTTTCCAAGCTTCGGCTTTGTTCTACTTCTCCTTCCGCTTGTGGGGAGCGTATTAGATAATGTTAGCTATACCATATATACTTTCAATTGATTTGTTAAGTTTATAGGATTATCACGTTTAGATTAAGTCCTATCTTTTATAACAACTTCTTGTATGTATATATCTCCTCTGTATCTTGTGATTATGCAATAAATCATATTTCTTAATTTAATATCCAAGCTTCGTTATTCTAAGTTGGCATCAGAGCAAGTTTGATCTGAATTATTAATTTTTCGATTGTTCGTCTGGATATTCAGTCTCAGCGGTCCGGTCCAGTTACCACTGCGTTTATTTCAAGTGACAACTAGATGTTTAGTCCCAGTTGCACTTATGGGGGAATGTTAGAGTACTCCATATTGACCAAACATGAAAAATATTAAAGAATTTATAAATGGTAAGGGTCAATTATCTTGACAATAGTTAACCTACGCCTAATTATTACTAATGAGCTTTACACTGAGCCCATATTAAAAATTCTAAGTTTGAAGAGGAGCGTAGGTTTGAGTTCATCTGTAAATAATTACAGTTCGTTTCAAACCAACATGGAGATCAATAAAGCAAACGGAAATTGAGTTTTCCGAACTAGAAACAAATTCCTACTTACACATTGGAAATCAATCGAACAAACATTATCCTACAAAATTACAACAACTCTCATATAATCTTCTGATCCCCGTAATCTTCTCCCCAGTGAAGACAAATCATAACAACTAGTGTAGAGAAATGAAATTATGAAATTTAATTAAAATAGTTAAGAAAATAGAATATTGAACGTGATAAACTAATAACAATTAAAAATCTACTTGTTGAAGATGTATATATGTATATAATTAACATAAACCATCTTTTAAGATTTTAATTAATAATTATAATACTTGGAAACATCCAATGATTTTCTTAACTCATGTTATTATTAACTAAAAATTCATAAAATGAAAAATAAGTATAAATAAATTCTATAAAAATTAGATTTATTTTATATAATTTTATAGAATTTTGTAAATTTTCATATTAAATTATGAAATTTAAAGAGTTTTTATAGGCTATTTTTTATTATTAAAAATACTGTAATTAATTATTCATTCGTCATTAATTATTAATAATTTGTTAGAAAAAGAAAAGGATGCAACCAAGTCGGCTATGTCTTAATTCCACACCAAAAGCAGAAATTTCCTTTTCGCCACGTGGACTGAACATCATGAATTAATATTAATTTTTCTTAATATATACATATATACGGAAGATAATCCCGAATTTAATTTCAGTTTTACAATTGTTATGAGGATTCTGAGAAACCCTAGTCAGTTAAGTTCGATAATAGGACGCAGAGACTAACTGTCGTCATTCGTCTAACTGTTTCAGTTAGTCCCAAACCAACACGGAGGTCTAGAGCAAACGGAAATTGAGTTCTCCAAACCAAAAACAAATTCCGACTACCGACTGGAAGACAAAAACAATCGGACAAGTGTCAAATCCTATAAATACCTCATAGAATACAACACTCATAATCTTCTGTTCCTCGTATTCTTCTCCCTAAAATGGCTTCCACAACAACAATAGCAACTCTTGGATCAACTAGAGTTCATAAGGCTACTCTAACACAACGCGGAGTTCTGCCAGAAATCGACGATAACAACGTTGATACCAGCCAACCTCGATTCTATATGTACTTCAACTTTCACCGAGACGGCGTGCTAATGTTCACCGGAGACAACATTGAGGCCGAGTACCCTTTTCGTGATCGCCGTCGTACCACTTTGGAAATCCCTCGCTGGGTTCTCGACGATCCAATCCTATGCTCTCGCTACCTGTGGCATGCGCTTCCTTGGGTAAATAACATTCTCGATGCTCCCGTGGTTCGTCGTCTCGTTGGGAAGATGGGTTCGTACGCGTTCCGAGCTGCGAGGTCTGGCAACTTCTCGGGGTTTCAACTAGTGTCCACCTTGAAAGTGTTGGTGTCGGAGACGGTGGTCGTCGAGGAGTCGGAGTGCGAAGGGGTGTCGGAATCGGTCTTGGAGAAACTGGCGGCGCAGGGTTTTTATGCCGGCAACGGTGAAGCTAATGAACACGACAACTGTGTCATTTGTCTGGACGAGTTTTCTGGTGAGACAGCCCTTACGAGGATGCCTTGCTCCCATGTTTTCCACCAATCATGCCTGTTTAGATGGTTGAGAAATTCCAATTCTTGCCCCTTATGTCGAGAAAAGGTAGATCAAGATTGAACATTGAACGATCGTGCGTATGAATTCATGTACTTTGATTAATGAAAATACACTTTCCTCTCCCATTTTTGTGGAATGAAAATCATATTCATTAAAATAGGAATAATACCAATTTAACAGAAATGATTATGACAATAATCGAAGAATAATTTACTTAGAACTTAAGAACTTGTTTATTACCTCTTATTAATATATAAAATTACATTTAATTGAATTTAAGTTTAAATTTACCAATTATAACAAAATATTTAAAATTCAAGTCAAATAAACCAAAGTTTAAGGAATAAAATCAAATTTAACTAAATCCAATTTTAAAATATAGAGAAGTAGAGACAGTTTTAAGCACAAGCAAACCAATAAAAGGTAATGAATTTTAACAATTAATACTATTGCCTACAGCCTTTATTACATTTATGGTCATCAATGTACGGTGTCGTTTCAGTCGATTCATTACCTTTCCAATCCATGTATCAGTTGGAATGTCATGTCAGGATAGGAAAATATCTGAATAGATGTTTATAGATATCTAACTGAAATGTAACTGTCACTTCTGGTAGGAATTGAAAGATCTTACGGTTGGAGGGTCACATCTAACATTAAAAAGCGTAGCCCACCCTAAGTTGTGGAAACGAAATGAACTTGCAGGCGAACAATGTCGGTGAAAAGATGGGAAGTTAAATTAGTTTAGACTTATCCAAATTTATCTTAATAAATTAATTTGATCCACTTCCATCATATTTTAATTTTAATTTAATTTATTGTTAATTTTAGCAAATTTTAAATTAAATTATATTATAATCTCTTATGCTTTGGACTGCTTTTTCCCTTTACTATCTAACTCTTAAAAATTATTATTCACTTTTTTGAAATTATAATTTATATTATTCGTATTTTTAATATTATTCTCTATTATCATATTATTTACTTAAGAACCCTTTAACACTATTTATATCAAGTAATGAGTTTACATAATTTAAGTGATTAATAATTAAAATTACTTATTTTTGTAATGGTATAACTTTTCTTTAAAAATTAAAATGGAAATTGTAAATATTGAAGAAAAAGACAAGGTGTTTTAATTCCACAATTTAAAGTACAGTTACACGTCATGTCCAAAACTGGGGGAAAGGAGAAGTGTTTAAAGCTATTCCTTTCCGTACAAATCGTATACACCGTTAAGTCAAATCATCGTCCATCTTTCTTCGACACAAGTGGCAAGAAACGGAATTCCTCAACACCGATTTCGACTCACCGTCGCACGCCGGCTTCGTGACAGTCACCGTCTACGACAAGAACACCGTAAGAGTGGACACCATTTGGAACACAGAAAAATTTCCGTTCATCACAGTCTGCAACGAGTAAGAATCCACTGAAACGTCGAGATAATTGAAAAAACTACCAGTCCAAGCAAGAGTGTACCAGAGATAGTGAGCGCATTTCTGTGGGTGATAAAGAATATGGTAAGGAAGTTCCACGGTAATACTAGGGAAATCACTAAAAGGGCTACGTTTCAACGGGTTCGCCGGTGAACTTTATCACGCCATGTCGGTTAACTTCAAAGAAGAGAAAGAACAGAGATTCGTTCATAGCGTCAGTAATGTAATCAAATTCTGGTAGAATTGCACGTTGCGATAGAGAAACCATGTGAACTGTTGGAGACCTGCGAGTTAATTCTGGAGTGGAAGACATCGTTTGTGGGAAATTTGGGAAGATCAGATGAAAAACAGTGGGTGAGTGTTGCTGTTATTTGTAGAAGTGAAGTTAATGTTTTCCATCTTCTAGTTGGCATTTGCTTTGCATAGGAATCCAATTTCGAGTTGATTGACTCGTTTCCAGAGTTGGGTTGTGAAATATGTGTTTCAATCTAATACGTCTCGGAGTTCTTAGGAAATCCAAATTACATCATCTTAACCCTGCTTAATCATACTGATACATATTTAAACGTCACTCACAGCACTTCGCTATTTAACACATAAAACCCTAGTCTCTGCGAACCATACAGGAAGGACATTGCCATAAATGTATAAGTAGACCACACTTCATTCACTACTTCAGGTAATGGGCTAACCATGAAGAGAGGCATAGTTGTTGATCAAAGCCAAAGCGTTGCTAGTCAGGTGAGCGATGTTCACCACCTGTTCTCTAACAGAGTTCTTAACGTTCCCATCAATGGCGTTTCCGGTGAACCCATCACTGCACGTACTCTCATCTGTCAATGCAGCGCTAACCCAGGTCTGCACATTGTTAATCATGAGCTGGAAATCAGACTCTTTTGTGCTGTTCATTTCACTGATAGATCTCCTGATCTTATCTACTGAATCGCTAAGCTCATCTATACAGTCACCCATGGCTGCTGCTGCTCTAGGATTAATACCTTGACTGTGAGCGAGATTTGAAATCATGGCAGATGTTGAATTGGCCGAGGAAAGTGTCACGCCAAGGGCTGTATTGGCTAGGAGTTTGGGGCTGGTTTGGAAGGTGGTTGCATGAACTGCAAGTGAGCTATAACAAAGCTCTGGATAAGTTGTTTTGGTACAAGATGTTCTGAGAAACTCCGTGTTGGTGGTCTGAATCAGGTTCCTAGCAGCTAAGCTAGAGTTTATGTAGAAACTAATGGAAAGAAGAAGAAGAAGAAGGAATTTGGCAAAACAAGCCATATCTCTCGTCTCTCTTTGTTTCTCAAATAGAAGCTAATGAGCTGGTTGATGAAAATACGAAGGAAAAGGTCTCCTTTTATAGGAAAAATCTAAGTGAAGTTTAGAGTTGTAACCTTAAGGTATTAGCCGATATTTTTGTATTATTTAATGCATACGATAACTGAACGTGGTCACCGAGTTCAATCAAAAGAAGAGATGGACCCAAAGGTTCACATCTTGCCTTGGGGCCAGCTTTCTGTTGCTATCCTGAACAATATATCTTATTCTATGATTTAGTTAGCTCCAACGAGCTATAATTAATCAATGCTCCAATCTAAGAAACTCGGCAAGAACTTAAGTTGAAGCTTGAGTATAAGTTCATGTTTCAACTGAAGGACTGTGGTTTCAGGTTGGGGATGAATATAACTTAAGTAATGAGTATTCAGAATTCGTTAAGATATTGGAAGCTTTATGTCAGTTCTGTAACTTATTGAGGCAATGTCTGCTTCCAGAAAAGAGAGAGTTCCTTTTTTATATGAGGAGGATTGCAATTTAGTTGGCATTTCAAGGAAGATATTTTTGAGATAATTAAAAAATATCTAAGGTTGGTTGAGTATTTAACTAATTTTTTGTACAATCCCTTAAATAATGATGGCGACCACGTGAATCTGTGATTAAGTGACGAACTAATAAAATAAAGACTTAGGAGGCCAAAACAGTGCAATTCAATCAAGTATCAATACATGTTTCGGCTGCAACGCATGTGAGCGGTGGGGTCTTTGATACAAGCCAGTGGCCAACTTGGGCGTCGAGAGTTGCGAATGATCCGATCCCACTCGTGCCTGCTTGACACTGTCGGCTCTCCGAGTTTCCTTGGACCGCCGCCGGCACAGACCGACAATGTTTAGTTAAGGACAAACTCAGCAGGACATACTCGTGACTAAAATTAATAGGTTTAATTTATTTAAATTAAATATTTAGGTAATACTAAATCTGAATTTAAATCGAAACTAACTATAAGTAATATTAAATTTCAATTATATTTCAACCGTAAAAATTTTGCTCAAAAGAGAACAGTATTATCTATAGAGCACAAATGCTTTATCATCATTAGAAGTCTTTGATTTAGACAACTTTATCACCTGTGAAATTGCGGCATCACCAGTCTTCATTTAAGAACAATAAGAGCAAAACATAGCTCAATCTTATGTTCAAACATCTAATCCTGAGTTAACTCTTCAGAAGAAATGGGATATATTGGTCCTCTTGTGGCTTTAAACCACTATAAGAAAATTTGAAGGAATTATTTAATTACTGATAGTTTTGTGTTTACTGTTAAATATATAGTTAGTTCGTTAAGTAGTTAGAGAACAGTTATTTTAGTTGTGTATATAAGACTCTTCTTGATAACTGATGAATATATAGAAAGTTTCTGCATTCTCTGTTTTCTTCATACAAAAGAATTTTGTTCATGGTATCAGAGCGGAAGACGATCTGTAGTATCGACGATTGAAAGATAAAGACGATATGGGGACAAGGATGTCGGGCCCCGATCAGTCTCCAGATGATTGTTACTAGTTATATAATTCCGATCATCCTGGAATGATGTTAGTCACCTCATAGTTAACAGATATGAAATTTTACTCTTGGAGTATATCCATTCGAAACTCTTTAGAAGCTAGGGATAAGCTTGGGTTTATTGATGGGACTTTACCGCCACCGTCAGGCGAAGCGTCATACAGAAGATGACGTAAAGTAGATTGCATGATGAAATAGTGGATTCTCAATTCCATTTCGAAGGAGATTGCTGAATCTTACATTACTTGTGGTTCTGCGAAGATGTTGTGGGACAAGCTTGAAGAAATATATGGAGAAAGCAATTTGCCGCAATTGTTTCACGTACAGCGTGAGATTAATTCTGTTGAACAAGGTAACTCTTCGATAACTGCCTATTACAACAAAATTAATCGATATTGGGATGAACTAGGACAACTTATGCCTATACCAATTTGTAGTTGTCAAGGTTGCCATTGTGGGATTAATAAACGACTAGTGGATGTCGATAATGCTAACAAGCTAATCCAGTTCTTGATGGGGTTGAATTCATCCTACGATCATATTCGGAGTCAGATTTTGGCCCAAGATCCACCTCCATCTGAGAGCAAGGCTTATTCACTTGTGCTCCGAGTTGAAAAACAGAGGCAGGTGCATATGCTACACGAGGATGCTGGTGCTGTAGCTATGTTAGTGAAAGATGGTAGAAATAATAGGAATGGAACTTACGAAGGAGACCACGTGAGTAGAACTGGTTCTAGAAAGAAAGATACTAAACGCAAAGAAGATAAGCATTGTGATTATTGTTCCTTGGATGGCCATGAGCGGGAAACCTGTTTTAAGTTGCATGGCTATCCCGACTGGTATGCGGAGTTAAAGAATAAGAGAGATGGTGCTAGAAAAGGACAGCAGAACACCAACTCTGTGCATATGGTTGACGCAGTTGAGAAGGATATGGAAAAGAGGTATGACATGCCGAATGGGTCACAATCGTTATCACTCTTAATTCAGCAAGAACTCGCACGGTTATTGAAAGGGAAGTCCACTGAAGAATCCCATCTCTTAAACATTATACAAATTGAATTTGCAGGTATGTCTCACTTGAATCCTGCTATTAAGTCTGTCCCAGCTTCTGCGAACTGGATTGTGGATTCAGGTGCTACTTCACATATATGTATCGACAAACTTTTGTTTCAGTCATTGGTACCTGTAGACAAAATCACAATGTTATTCTTACCTAACAGGGAGGTGAATGATGTTCAATATAGAGGTGTCGTAGTTTTGAATGGGAAGATAACCCTGAAATTAGTCCTTTACGTATCCACTTTCAGTCATGATCTTGTATCAGTCAGCAAATTAACCAGACAGTCATCATTCAATGCTTTCTTCTATTCTGAATATTGCTTATTACAGGACCAGAAGACTGACCAGATGGTGGCTAAGGGCAAAGTTTTCCAGAGTTTATATTTTCTGGACAATAACTCTTTTTTGTGTAATACTCCACTTTGTAATTTTTCCTTTGCCTCTGTTACTCCCAAACGGGAACAAGTTTGCAATATTCATGATAGACTTGATCATAGAACATTATGGCACACGAGGGTGGGCCATCCTTCTGATATTGTACTGCGACATGTTGATGATTGTGATCGGTTTATGAATAACACATAATTTTCATGTGAAGTTTGTCCTCTTTCTAAGCAAGCTAGGACTGTTTTTCCGGTTAGCTCTACACGAGCTGCTAAACTTTTTGAGTTGTTACATGTTGACATTTGGGGACCTTATAAAGATGTTTCCATTTGTGGGGCACATTATTTTTTGACAGTTGTTGATGATCATAGTCGTTGTACTTGGATTTTCTTGATGAAGCATAAGGCGCAAGTTAGTCACATTCTGGACCAGTTTTTGATCTATATTCAACGACAATATGCTGGTCATGTAAAGATTGTGCGGACTGATAATGGCTCAGAGTTTTTGGGTAAAGATACACAAGACGTGTTTAATAACAGAGGGATTCTTCATCAGAGGACATATGTATATACTCCACAACAGAATGGTGTTGTGAAGAGGAAACATCGTCATTTACTGCAAGTGGCACGAGCTCTTTTGTTCCAATCTGGTCTTCCAAAGGAATTTTGGAGTCATAGTGTTTTGCATGCAGCTTTTCTAATCAATCGGTTGCCTAGTAAATTGCTTAATTGGAAATCACCTTATGAGTTGTTATCTGGGCATCCACCCAGTTATACTGATTTGAGGTGTTTTGGATGTTTATGTTTTGCTGCTGATACTCACCCACATAAGGATAAGTTAGCGTCGCGTTCTTTCCGAAGTATTTATCTTGGTCACTCTTCTGGCCAGAAGGGATACAAGTTATACGATCTACAGACCAGACGTGTTTTTGTTTCCAGAGATATGTCTTTCTTTGAGTCTGTGTTTCCATTTAAGCAGCATCCGGATAATCATCAATCTACCAATAGTTCTGCTACATTACCATCCATCGTGCCTACTGATACTTACTTGATGACTTCTTCTGATGTTTTGGTTCAGAATGATATAGATGCAACTTTTTTGTCGAAACCCCGTGATGCCTCGTTGGCTCCTGTTGATGCTTCACTTGATCTTCCTACCCCTCCAGTCACTACCCGGCGAAGTACAAGCGTTAGACAGCCACCTTCTTGGTTACGCGATTTTGTAATGCACGTAAGCTTTACTTCTCCATCTGTGAATTGTTTACCTGTGTAGCATAGTTCCTCACATACCCCTCCTACGTTTCCCTTTACTATACATCCTGGTTTTAGCTCTTCCTATGTTGATTTTTTGGCCAATGTATCCAGTTTTACTGAACCCACATCTTATTTGCAAGCTCGTCAAGATCCTAATTGGGTTAAGGCTATGCAATCTGAATTGGATGCTCTTGAA
>JANVCQ010000034.1:95120-110362 GCA_025531925.1 Erythroxylum plowmanianum | reverse complement strand
CAGTATTTATATTAACTAACTTCTTACGTCAGCCACTCCCCTCTCACATGCACGTAACAAACCTACCCTGTCCCTTACAACAGAATTTAATCGGTTACCCCTTCCTTCCCCCTTCTAGAATAGACCTTAGTGATTGGAGGTCTAACAATATGATATTATTGTAAGTGATAACATAGTAGAAGGAAAGTCGAGCAGCCTTGGCAGGTTGCTCATTCTGAGTTTATCCACTTCAAGAAACAGTTCTGTATTCTGATTCCTCAGCTTGTCATTTCCCCTCTTTAATATTATACACAGATTCACACATATCAAACTTAATCTTCCTACATCTAATGAATTTTGTGCAAAGTACGTCTACTGTTTGTGCAAATACTTTCCTGGAGCTGAATCATTAACAAATTGAATAAAGTTCACTTTTTCACATCAGATGAATTAGAGCACAAATGTCATTCAAGGTAATAAAATGAAGCATTTCCTGTGGATGATGAAGTTTTACATGTCAGCAGTTTCAAGAGTTGCTATTTTCAAGAGATAATGGCTGTCCAAAAATCTATAGAAGTCACAGGCTTATAGCTAAGGGAGCTCCTCCAATTGGGAGGAAAGGTACTTGAAGAAACAAGAACACAGAAGGCCAAACCAATTAACATACAATAAATTCAATTTCAAAGATACTAAGAATGCCACTTTCAGTAAGATATATAAAACTTGAAGGAGAGGAATTTGTTACTCACAAACTTCTCACCATATTAAATTTGATTAGCTCATTTTTATTTTTGAACTCTGCTTAGCTCTGAGCACACTCAAAAGGGTGTAAAGATCCTTCTGAAAAGTCGTGCATCCGAAAACGCTCCAATAATTCAAAGGGGCTGAAACTAGCATTGTATAAGCATCATAAGCACAACTAAACTTGATATAAAAAATGTATCTCAAATAAAAAGGATTATTCAACACTTGATGTTAAGAACAGAAATGCATATCATGAAATTGGGGAGAAAGGGAGCAAGGGACTTCAAGGTATGCAATCCCATTGTCACAGATGAGCTGAGCTAGTTTTGAATTGGCCTTCACTATTTTTCTCAAAGATAAGCTGATCTATGGAACGTAACTATTATGTGATAATTTTTGCATTTCTTGAGGTCAAAGCCCATTACCTTTGTGACTTCAAGATATGCAATCCCGTTGTCACAGATGAGCTGAGCTAGTTTTGAATTGGCCTTCACTAATTTTCTCACAGATAAGCTGATCTATGGAACATAACTATTATGTGATAGTTTTTGCATTTCTTGAGGTCAAAGCCTATTAGGTTTGTGACTTCAAGATATGCAATCCCGTTGTCATAGATGAGCTGAGCTAGTTTTGAATTGGCCTTCACTAATTTTCTCACAGATAAGATGATGAACGTAACTATTATGTGATAATTTTTGCATTTCTTGAGGTCAAAGCCCATTAGGTTTGTGTTTAGAAGTGCTCATAAATGTCAATTAACTTGTAAAAGTGAAAAACCCGCCTACTGAAGGTGGTTGACATTGAATGAGTCAGAATTATGTAATAATTCAAATGCTAAAGTCTTTGACTATGCCAATCTTACAGGATAGCTTCACGATTATGACACAGTCTACGCTGATTGCTTTCCATAGCTTCCAACACATTAGAAGTCTCAGGTCCAGCAGCTCCCCCAGCCACTATTGATGGAACAGGAGCCTTTGGAGTCCAAATCTAAAGTAACATGTCAGGAAAATTAGAAAACTATACCTTAGTAAGTGAACCCAAATACATCTGTCCTCACCTTTATTGTGTAATCAATCCCACTGGTTGCCACAACACAGTCAAATGGATGGCTCTGCACACAGTTCACAACTGTCGAGGGAAGTGGAGGTGAATCAGGTTAATCAACAACAGACAATAAACTTTTGGGAAAGGAATAGTATTGCCAGAGGGAGGGCAAATTACCAGCTTCATCTCCAAGTAACATTTTTATTAGTCTACCAGTTTGCTTCTCCCATATAAACCATCTACCATCATCACTTCCACTTGCCACATAGTCACCTATACATTGTTTGATTAAAACCATAAACCAGATTAACTACTTTAAAATATGTTATCAACGAGATCACAGTAATTTCCCAAGAACAAAATCCAAGTCAAATCCAACGAGGCACCTTGTTAATTGTTATATAGGACCCCTAGTAAAAACTGACAAACAAGACACAACGGATAAACCTGAAGGCAGAAACAAAAGACATGCAATAAAGAAAATTCATCACAAAAGTAACCTCTTTGGCCCAAAAAGCTGGCTTGTTTTATATCAGTTCCAACGTTACAATGGCCCACATATCTCTGCTTCATATCAAAGGCCACCTCTGGCTGCAACATAACATAAGTACGAGGAAATAATCTTAGATTGAAAGATATTTAAAGTTTATGAATGAGTCAGCTGCAACAATAGAGAACTCCAAAATTTATAGGAAGTAATATTGAGACAGCAAGTCCACAGTTCATCAAACGATTCTTGGATAGGTATACATCTGATACTATATCGACTTTCATGTATTTTATATAACAATCCTGTGTGTGCATGCATAAGTGAGGCACAGACAGAGAGAATTTGTCCAATCAAGTATGGAGTAAAGCTTTAAGCTACTTCCTAAAAACCAAAAGATATTAGTATTTTTCCCTCCATCATGTTTCACCCATTTAACAATCCATTCAAATTGTTGTAGACAAAAAGCAATAATGACAATGTTTTCTTGGCATAACCATAGGGGGATTGGCTATTATCCAGTATGTCCATCTTAGAAACACAAGCAATTATTGCCATTTCTTGACACTAAACACCTTCATAACAAACCTAAAGAATAGCATTCCCATGATTTCCAAGTTCAGAACTAAAAAAACAAGAAATTGTTTTCTCTTAATGTATAATGGCTAACTGGAAACAAAACATTTAATGAAGATCAGAGTGTGAACCTGATAAGGTGTTCGATCACTTTGTGAGGATGAAGGAGACCCACATGAGCCATTTGTGCAGCTTGTTTCTCTAGTTGAATCACCTCTTCTATGAATTCTGAGATTTAGACTTCCGTGAAGAATGTTGGAATGAATATCACGAGCTTCATCACCTGGAACGGATGTTTCAAAGTCCAATTCCAGTTCCTCGTCATAGTCAGAATCTTCCCTTTCAGACCTAGGAGCATCTTGTGAAGCATCACTATTAGCCTCTGATCGATAAAGTATGTCACTCAATGACAGTGCTCTACCACTTCTTGGTTCAGGCCTTGGAACTCCATCGTTTGTTTTATTAATCTTTTCAGCTTCAGCTAGTCAAACAAATATGCAATTAGATGAAGTTCTAATCTCGAAAGGAAAGAATAATATTTATAGATAAGTACTTTCACAGCTACTGGTACTAAAATGATGGTTGAATAACTGAAGACTTGCATCCTTTCTCATGTTTCATTTTTCAAAGAAAATTTCCAGCGAGAGTAAGACAACCAGAACAAAAACCTGAAGCAAGATTCTTTTTGATATTCTCCACCCATTCAGACATCTCAGTGTTGGAAGGTGCAGAGCATTGAGCAGCAAGGGCAAACTCTAAAGCCTCCTTATATTTTCCCAACTGCAATAAGTTAATTAATCAGCAACTGAGCCAAGGGAAACCTAAGTACCATTAGCAGTTCAATATCACGATATATGCAGCAAGCACAACCAGCCACTTATATGTCCCTCTTTTAGAACAAAAAACCCTTCGCAAGGTTCAGTCAGCCATCTTAGGCTCGGTATATAATAATTAACCTCTCTAAACCGTCTACCGCATAATGTTTACAAAAAAATTGTTCCTACAATGTGTGTAACAAGAAGTGATTGTATAACACTAAAAGTAGTCAAAGATGCATGTAAACCACCAAAAGTTGTTATCTTTTTGCAAGTTTGATACACATAAATTGCACATACACATACAAAATTAAAAGCATATGCACACATGGTAAGAGCCAACAAGTAAATTTATAAAAAAAAGGCGCAAATTTAACAATTTTGAACTTGGTTATCTTATTAACCCAATTTCCATCCCTACGAGGGAAATGATCTAAATAAGTGGAACTGGAAAGACCATATTCAAAGAAAATTGCAACACTTAAATAAATGCTATGTCTGCAGCAACATGAATGATTAATGAAGCAGAATCTACACAGTTAGTAGTGGGTGTTGCAAAAGATGAATCGACAGATTATTATTATAAGCATACCTGTGACAAAGCTTCGGACATATAGTAGAGAGCTCTAAAGGAAGCACTGTTGATTCTACGAGCACTATAGCAATCCCTTATGGCCATGTGCACATCATTCTTCCACTTCCGCTGAAAATTACAGCACAAACAAAACACAATTAGTAAAATATAGAGGAAATGAAAAACTGTTACTCAATAAAGCTTGTCAGAAACCTTCAGTAACAATGCTGCACGAATGCAGAGGCCTTCATGCCTAAGCATGGGATCAATATCATGACCATGACCACGACCATCACCATCCAGAACTTCGTCGCAAGCCTCAATTCCAGAAAAATAATTTGCCCCTTCCTCTAAGCATTTTTCAGCATATTGAATCAGCTTCCTGAATTTCTCAAGCTGTAACAACCATGTCAGCATGGATAATATTGATAAACGGAAACAGAACAAAGAATAAAGCAAACCAAAATATGAAACACACCACAGAAGCATTGCTTTTAGAACTCCTAATAGTTCTGGGTAGATCAGGTGGTAGCCACTGCAATTCTAGCCCATTAAACAACGGAGTGAAGGTGGTCAGCTTTGTAAGGTCTCCTATATTGTACTGCATGGCATTTCCACTACCTGCAAAGAAGTACTTCATACATCATTCAGCTAAATTCGATAACAATTGACCCAATAACAACCAGTCTAACAAAGAATTAATAAATTAAGTGAGGATGGAAGAACAAAGGGAATTTGACAGAACTTTGAAAAGTTACAAGAAAAGAAAATTAACGTTGAAAAGTTACAAAAAAAGAAAATTTCCCAACAGCGATCCATTACACTTGTGAATGCTAAAGGTCACAGGTTAAGCTTCCGATTCCAGGAAGACCATAGGCAACTAGAAAATTAAACTAAGGATTAGATTATCAAGTATCATTACCATCTCGGCAGAAAATCCAATCTCACAAGACGAAGAAACATACCATGATCAACATTCATTAGGTATACATGCTCCCCACTATAACTAAGGAGAACCTCCTCTCCATTTGGACTGAAAGTAACATGAGTTAGGTGCAAGCTTGAACGTCCCTGATAAGAGAAAGGAGAAAGTTTGATCTTCTATGACAAGTTCTGTTTAAATCATCCAGGCATGTATACGTAGAGACACACAAACACACATTGATGCAAAAGATTTTAGAGTTAATAAACAAAGTAAAAGAGGGAGTATTAGTCAACCACAAGCTTTATTTTGGTGGAATGAAAAACGGGAATTAAAGGAATAGAAAGGGCAACAAGGGATGAGATAAAATTCTTTATGCTAAGTTTTCTTTATTAGATAGGGTGTAATAATGTCAGATATATTGTACTAACTGGTTTCGGACTTAAGCTTATTTAAGAATAAAGAATCCTTATTGGAATAGGATTCAAATTTATTTTTTAAATTTTAGTTAGGAACCTTTTCCTACTAGACGAAGGATTCTAAAAACTTCTGTAAATATGTGTACTTAACCTTCAAGAATAAGATATTCTAAATTTTGCGTATAACCTTAAGTTTTCAATTAGAAAGTGTGATGTTTTCTTATAAGAGTGATTTCCTACACTCCATTCCTTGTTTACCACACTAAAATTCCAGCTATATGAAGGCCTAAAACTCTAGCGTCAATTTCCATCAATCAAATCCTAAAATTCAAACTAATCCAAACTCAAAATTCCAACAACCTAAGTTGAAATCTAGACCTAAAATGTGATATTCCAGCAGCCTAACAACACTCAACAGCCCATATTTCCTAGTTTATGTGAGTTTTAGCTACTAGTTGATATTTCTTCTATTTGTGTGTGTGTGTGTGTGTGTGTGTGTGCATGTGTGTGTGTGTGTGTGTGTTATGTATTATAAAGAGAGAGAGAGAGAGAGAGAGAGAGGGAGAGGGAAAATCATAAGAAAATTAAGAACAATGGAAAACTAAAAGTTACCATAATCTTGTGACATGTTTACAAGAGCCATAAGAAACCTTTTAGTAAACATAGCAACATATTCGAAGGACATTTATTTCATTTTGATCAGTTATATTAGTCAACTTCAACATGCGTATTTAGAAGTAATTCACATAACAGTCTACAATTTCGAACTCACACGTTCAGAAAGATGCATTGGGCAAAAATAGCCAACGCAAGGAGGTGGAGACATTCTCCTCTGACAAGAGGTTAGAGGAGGCAGCATCCTTCTATCATATAGCCGAGCAAAGGAATCACTACATATCAAAGGTTAAGATTTCAATATTTCCACATTAATGATGGAAAAAAAAAGTAACTCAAATCTTCCCTGTTGGAAATAGCACCTGCCACCGACTAAAAGCAAGTGAGGCCGACTATTACTTATATCGCAAGATTTTAGGGCCAGGGTCTGTTTAGGAGGATCAGCTAATGACCTTTTCATTCCACAACGTAAGTCGAGCTGTAAGTGACACACAACCATTAGAACTAGATAATGGACGTTACTCAAAATACAGGGTAACAACTGAAAAGAAATACAAAAAGAGTATAGGCTCTATCAACCTTGATGATACATATCAGCCCCCTCATTTTGTTTGGTGCAGTTAATATGGGAACTAGATGTCAGTTATTCTTTAGTATCCTAGTCCATGAACAACCAACCACTGCCTTAACAGGCCTTTTGAATCTTCTATTTACATTTGCAGCTTAACTTCTGCTAATAAATTACTTTCACGTGTTACAAAGGAAAAGATAAACAGCCTCATAGTTTATTCAATTGATGGGTCAAGTTCCTGATAATTAACTGGATCATTCTTTATAGGACCAAACATCTTAAGCCATACTGCTAGTCAATTCTGTAAACAAATTATCAGAGAATCTGGAATTATAATGTTAACTCCTCTACATGTAATCCTAGTCAGCCATTATCTTCAACCTTGCCATCAAGCATATCGATTGCCTTCATTATATACCGAAATGTTTATAGTAGACTCCAAAGGAAATCAACTAGCAAATCATCAATGCTTTTCATTGTTGTACTGACATCTTCAACAAGAGGTAACAAGTTCGCAATAGTCCCATGGTCATTACCAAATGCAGATAACGATATTGTAAGGGAATAAAAATGATCACACTGATCTGAAAAGCATCACCAGACAAAAGCCTATATAGATTACACGATACAGAGCAATTGACCACTAGGAGACACACCTTTCTAAGAACGTAATCAAAGTTTTTACACCATAAGACCAAATTCAAATTAAAGATAATTGAAATTTTCTTCAACTTTTTTAAACTCACTAGAACATTGCGACATTCGTGGGGAGAAGATCCAGCTGGTGGACAAGTAGAACACTCACGAAAGTCATGCTGTCTAAGTGTCCCATCTTCACTAGCACTCCAAATAACATGAGGGTTTCCAATTTCAACCTTCATAACAGATGAAATCAACGAATGCGGAAAGTAAAACTATATTGATATTCAATGTATTCAGAAACTGAAATCTTACAGCTAGCTTTTTCACTCTTCTAGAGTGACACTGGTACGTTGCAGATGGAGCAATTGCGTTATCATCAACACTCCCTGCACTTGTCTGCGATAAATTGAATAAGCGAACCTGCAGGAAAAGGGAATTAGACAAGTTCCAGGAAGTTAGGAAATATCATCCACTTATATTGAAATTTGAACTGTACCTCTGCATCCCCAGCTCCAGACACCACAAGCTCATCAGATGTTTCAGGTATAAATTTTGTACAGAATATGTTTGCAGAATGCCCAGTATCAATAGAATGCAATAGTTTTTGACATGTGTAGCTCCAGATATTCATCTGCAGAAATCTCAAGTGTCAGCAACTATTTTCTACTGAAAAAATGGAAGCACATGTCTACACGAAAGCAAGGAAAGAAAAGCTTCCATTTCTTGTCCACAGAAGGCTGTCTCTCCACTACTTCATGTTGGTTTGCACTCATACACAATCTCCAACACGCAAATACCAAAAATAGGATAAAATAGAAAGTATACTCCTGCATCCCAACCAACATTTTATTCCCACATCTATTTCAAGCTACCTTAACCTATCGTGCTCTAAGCTCGTCAGATTTACAAGGTCATCCTTCGCTCCGCCCCATCAGCTATTTCATCCACATTCTCTTTTCCTAACATTTGAAACAGTTCAAAACACTTTTGCCCAGCAGTGTAGGAAAAATGAAGGAATAACAAAAAGGAAAAAAAGGGTTTGAAAATACATACAAGAAACTTCCTCTCCCACAAGGCAACAAGTTAGACCCAGAACACAGAATTTGATTGCGCATTAATCTATTATGGTAAACTTTAATCGCACCCCATGTTTATCAAGGCATTTTTAAAATGCCTAGATCACCTTTAACCGGTTATATATTCAACCAGGTTTCTACTCAGTTATTGCATACCTAGATAGTCCTTAACCACATCTAACCAAGACCACCAAAGCTGGCAACAGAGTAGGTCTCATATGCTGCAGTGACACAAATAAGAACATTAAGATCTCACACACATGCATGGCTTTACTCAATGAATTTGTTGTCCTCTCCTATTTTCTTTCTGTTTGGTATGCAAGGTGGACTTCTGTAAACTCTACAAATATACATATATGCATACAGAAGTTTGTACCCGTGTATCATCTGACCCAGATATCAAAAGTGACCCTTTGGAATTCCAAGCTATCGAGTTGACACAACCCTGATGCCCCTGTAGATGTGAGAGACAGCACCATCAAAATAGACAGAGATTCTAAGAATAAATTTCTAGTAAAACACATAATTATGGAAAACTGGAAGAAAACCACTAACTATTCAAAGGGATAGAGCTTTTAAATTACTGATCCTGTGGGCTCAAGTGTCTAAAATATGAGCAGAACAAAACAAATATAAGGGACGGAGTAAATGAACATATTAAGCAGTTCAAGTGGCACCTAATAGCAACAGATTGGAGGAGAAGAATAAACTGCTAATAAGATCTGTTCGGTTTAGTACGCCAGCATCGTTCTAATGCTTGGCAGATACTTTAATCATACAAAGTTAGAACTTCTCCCAGCAAAGAGAATCACTGCGATATTTAGAAGATTATGTTTATCGACAATAATGTAATACTTAACGTAGATCATATGCACCTCCAATTCCTTGTCTTGCGATAGTCTGCGTATCAATGATGAATGCATCCGCAAGCCCTGGTTAACATCCTACATTAAGCAAAGAACCAGAAAAACCATAGCATTTCTGTCACATACGTCATTAATCAAACTTCGTATTCAAAGGGATGACAAAAATTTAACTACAACAGCCAACGTGAGATACTATTCATTACACAGATATACATAAAGAGTACAAAGTGAAAGAAATGGAAAAGGAAAGAATCACAGCGTCGGTGTCCCAACCCAAAAGGTCTGGTTGCTGCAATTTCTAAACACGAGTATGACAAAATGTTTAGAAGAAAAAAATCTCATTTAAAAAGCAGGCTTCAATAGCTAACTAGGATACTTGAGTAGCAACAACACAAGCGTATGGATTGAAAATCAGTGTAACAACCTACAAAGCGCATTTAAAATCACCAGTTTCTTGAATTGCACTTGATCAAAAATCTAAAGCAAACAAAACAAGACCCAAGAAATCGAACAAAGAAAAAGAAGTAAAAGATCAAGGTGTAAGCAAATGAACAGAAATTTACATGGCGAACATCGAGGTATCTTCCTTGGAGCAAGTTAAAAATATTGCCGTCGTGGAAACCGTAAGAATCCATTGGAAGGAAACTCGGGAGAGACGAGAAATTACAAAAACCCTAAATCGGTTAAACCAAGCAAGAAAGCAGTACATAGATTAGAACATATCTCCTTATCTGATCCAACCACGTGATAATCTAACATCATGGGTAAAATGAAGCTAGTTAGTGCGTGTCTATGTACGCCCTTATTTTCACCGCAAACCACGTCCAGGACTTTTTATGTACCCACGAAGAGACGAGGCGAGGCGTAATAAATTAATAAATATGGACGTTTAAGGTGGCTGGCTGGCTGGCTGGCTCGTCATGATTCTACACTTCTCTACCGGGATTGGGAACTGGGATCCCAACTACAACACAACAATAAGATACAGGTCACGATCACGCTAGGTTTGGTTTGGGCCCAAACAGCATTTAGGCCTCAAAAGAAATCATCATACTTTATGAAGCCCTACAACACGAGAAAAAGCAAAAGGAACTTGGAACTGACTATTCATACTTCTATTCGCAATTCCTTTTTTTTTAATTTGTATTTTGTTTACTCAAGTATAGCTCTAAAATAATACTTCCTCCTATTCAAAATAAAAATCATTTTAGAAAAATTTTAATTATTCAAAATAAGTGTTTATCACGATTTATCATATATATTTATAATTTTATTTCCAAAATTACCCTTTAATTTCTCTCACATCCTAATTATACAAATTACATTTTCAAGACAATTCAACATATAATTAATAAGGATATATCAAACATTTCACTAATTTTCTTAATAAGTGTGCATCTTTATAAAAACAACTTTTATTTTAAATAGGAGGGATTAATAAGCTAAGCGCTTTAAGACCTGCATCCTCCACTCAAATCATACCATAATTATCCCATTACATTAGCAACAGCATATTCAACACTTCTACTAGGGACATCTACTTTTTCCTGAAAACGAGTTGATAATTAGAGGCATGGGATGGGATGCACCAAACCAATCGTCCCCTACATACACCAAACTCAAGACTCTGTCTCATTTTACAAATATTTGCATGCGACGTGAGTACACAAGCATGAAGACAACCACAAACCTCGAATTACATCCAACCAATTCAATCAATTACACATTCAACAAACATGCAAATCCCAATCTTACATACAAACCAGGCAAAAACAAAAGCCTTTCCACAAACATGACTTGAACGGTCAAATTACAAGATCAAGCGCAGCAACTTGTAAGATAAAACAGGCCCACAATCGTGCAGCAGACGCAAAAGTAAAACCTCGCGAAGGGAAAATAAGCATCACAACAAAACAAAAAGGCCGAGAAGAAAGCACGAGGGGGGTTTAGTTGGGTTAGGGGTCAGGTCCCACACCACCTAATTACTGAGCCTGCAACTATAGTCCTCCTTTCCTGGGGTTGGGGGTAGGTCCCCCTTGCGCATAATTAGTTTCCAAATGTGCGTACTAGCTTACTATCCCCAAACGCCAAGACACATCCGCTTGATGATTCACCTCCCCTTTACTGCCCAATAACATTAATACGCCCTGCCCCTGCTTCACTCCCCTCTTCTTCCTTCTAGAGACCGACCCCATGAACAATTTGCAGAACCCAAAACATTTTCCTCTTTTCCACCACCTCAGACATTGAAGAAAGACTGTTCTAGCCATCTTTCAATCTGCAATTTTTCTTTTTTTCTTTTCTATGAAGAAAGTTTCAATCTTGTGCCAGACCATTCTCCACTCGGGTCCTTGTTTATTCTCTTCACACAGTTATCAGACTTGTAAATAATTATTTATCTGGGACTGTCTAGCAGTAAATTACCAGGACAAGGTTATCCCAGTTCATGTAGAACCAAGTCCCAGTTCTTTGGCTTTATGCTTCAAGAATTTCAAGTAATGAATGGCCTCGTCGAAAACCACTACTGCATCCTTGCCCTTTCCACCTGGAATTATGCTCTGCAGAATGCTCACTGTCTCTCGAATCCTTTCTTTCCTCGTTCTCTTGTTGCTAAACTCTGAACCCATTTCACTTGCCGAGGAGTTGTTGCCATTGACACATCTAGATTCTGCATGGTCCTCAAACTCAGAACTTCTGACACGCCTCACAGAACTAGCTGTGTCCATGAGTGATCGTACATCACTATTGAATCCGTTGTACAGTTTTCGCTTTTTACTTGAGCCATCTGAACTAGCAACCTCTTCCATGCTTCCCTCGTACCAACAGTGCTTACAATGAGCTGTCATTGTACTAGGTGAATGACCTGTACTGGTAACCTCATCGTCCCCCGTGTCATCACTATCATCATCGGAGTAAAGTAAAGCATTCAGCTCTTCTGTATCCTCGCGCATCTCGCTTTTCGTACCAGTTCCATAGTTCTCATCCAATTCATAGGTTGAAACACGTCTCAAAGTTTCATTCTCCCCCACGTTTTCTTTGCCCAAATTAAAAAGGCCATTTGGTTTTGCAATCCCGGAAGGGAAGCACTGGACGGGATTGCCAAGTGCAGAACTGAAGATCAAAGTAGTTTGATCACCTGACTGATCAAAAACAAGGAATCTCTTCTGAGCAGATCCAGTTTCAGCCTTAGGCGTAATGGACTCCATACAATTCTCGGATGTACCAGTAGGTACTTTCTGCTTCATGTAGCTGTCTGAAGCAGGTGTGAAGGCCTGTCTGAATCGAGGCAAACAATAAAACCAGCGATGAGGCTCATTGGTTTGACCAACCTGAGGGTGAGGAAGCTCATGGAATGGATATGTAGGCAAATTTCGGTTGTTAGCGCCAATGGCAGTGCCAGGATTAAAAACCCAAGGAAAGGTATTTTGCTGCGCCGATTGCATCGGAGCAGCCATGGAATTCAGACTGGGTACTTGCCAACCAAACTGATGCCGGGGAAACCAAGTCTCAAAGTCTTTCCCCATCCGATCAAAGCAATCACCTAACAAAAAATGTTCAAATTTGATTTGTAAAAATCTCCAATAACAAGAGAACATACAGTTCAATATTAAACAATATGGCGAGATATAAGTATTACATACCAGAAGATGGCTTATAGCAGTAGTAGGAGTCGGCAATCACTTGATGTGTTTTAAAGGAATATTGGCAAAAACAAAAGTCTTCAGCTTAACTTGAAAACAGAAAACGGAAATTAAATCTACGTAACAGGTTTAAGCAAATGACGGAAGTATTCAGCCTGCAAAAGAAATCAACAGGAAAAGTAAGTATCAGTGGATAAAACAAACTGTATTAGAGTAATTATCCTCCAAAAAAACGTTGGCTTGAGGAATAAGATTTATACTCCACTAACCTGGCAATCCTGAAGTGGTTGAAAACATGCTATGACTCTAACTATAATCGTATCATTTCCAGCAGTTCCATTTTCGTGTTTCAATGCGCGAAAATTTGTTTGGCTCGCTGCTTGGCACACCATTCTACTCACCCAACCCCTCAAAGTACCAAAACACCAAGAACACAATCGTTCAAGGAATGGTAAAATAACACTCCCTGTTCGTCAAGTGGAGGCGATGCCAATTGAACAACTGAAAGCTAGATTTACTTGTTATTGTAAAGATAGAAATGAGAGAGACCAGTAAATGGACGAATGAATCAGTCCAATGGCTGAGCAACCGCAGTGAGAACAGACAAAATACGTATAGATGATTGATCGGACAATGTTCAGCTAATCTGGAGTACATAACAGGGAATGACGATGAAAAAAGTGGATCCCATGGAAAATGACTGATAGAATAAGTGGGAGGCTAATGGAAATTTTGATCCGTTAAGAAAACGAGTTACAGGATCACTCTGCAATAGAGGTTCAAAGAGATGACTTTGCGATATACATCAACAGATAGACTCAACAACCACAGCATCCTGTTTCTCGTCCCAAAAGAAACGCCACAGTGACCTCCCAATCAAAATATTCTAGATTTCTGCAAAAAAAGAACTCAAATGTCAAAACCACATCTCTTACACGAAATCAAGGAAGTGATTCAAATGCAAAAGTAACTAGATTCTAGGACCCCAGGTGTATAAACAGCAAATATTAGTAAAAAAGATTCATAAACTTGGCAGGCAGAAACAGAGAGACAGCATAAAGACGAAGTACTTGCAAATATCTTCTCCAAACAAGCAGGAATCTCATTTTGGAAAATAAATCGTTAGAAGACAAGAGTCTACTCGACTGATAGAAATGTGTCAAAAATAAAGATAATAAAGCAATTCGATCTCCTGGCTCCCAATTAGGCCATATGCTGTTACGAGTAACAATCACCTTAAAGTTCTGGAACAACAGGAGTTAAGCTTTCTTGTGCGAAGATGAAAACCCACCATTAAAAAACAAAACTTGCAAATTAAGCTCCAACAAACACAACAGGAACAAAAAAAAAAAGACAGCAGGTAATGCAAAAGCCATAAAGGAAGTGATTCAAGGGAGAGAACGAACGTCTTCAGATAAACATAACTAAATACCAGCAAAGCGCAGAAATCTGAAAAATGAAAACTTCAATCAAAGCAACCGAGAGATCCAGCATAAAAAATCCACAGATCCATTAGCAAAGACTACGATCAAGCACCAAAAGTCCGAACCCAACAAGTCCTCAAACCAAAAATCAACGCAGAAAAAGGGAAGGAGCCTTACATTAAAACACAGGATTCGTAAGAAACCAGATCGAAGAAAAAAACGTGGCTTGTAAGAAACTGAAATCTTAATAAAGGCGAAGAAAAGCGAAGATGGCTACTGCTGCTGTTAGTTGCTCGTGGAGAGAGAATGAAAGTACAGACTACAGATTGGAGGAGGAAAATAAGTGTGGAGGAGGAAACATCAAGTGTGGAGGTTTAAGAAGGCTCAGGTTACAAAAAATGAAATTGACAGAAATGTCCCTGTACTGTACTCTAAAAGTAAAAGGAGGAGACTCTAAGTGGGGGCATCCATCAATAGAAAAAAAACAAGAAAAAGAGAAGGAGCTAAAGAGTGCTTTGATACATGCGTGCGAGAGGAGTTGCACGCAAGGCATTAGTGTACAATTATGATCTACCGCACCTCTCTCTCTCTCTCTCTCTAACCTCAAGGGGGGGTTGGAAGTGAACTACAATAAAATCTCGATTAGTGAATATTTGATAAATTAATAATTTTGATTAAATAATAATTTTTTTCGATCCTAATTTAAGTTTATAGGATAAAATAATAACCTCGCTAAATGCATAAGATAATAATTTTAAAAAAATTCTTTGAGGTCCATTGAAAATATAAAATAATAATTCATTAAATAAGTATAAAAATTACATATATAATTCATAAAATAAAG
>JANVCQ010000034.1:84325-95020 GCA_025531925.1 Erythroxylum plowmanianum | reverse complement strand
AATTAATTAGAAACTTATTTCTAATATTCAAATATGAATAATTCAAATAGAATTAGAAACTTATTTCTAATTTAAAGCATAATTGAACTAATCAATTTATTTTGGTTTAATTAGAAACTAATTTCTAATGAAACCCCCTTTTTTTTAATTTTAACTAAACAAATTAGTTTTCTTGTATTAGAAAAACTTTCTTATTTTTTTAACAATTTTATATTAATTAGAAACTAATTTAACTAACTTAATTAGCTAGTGTAAATTAGAAAAACTAATTTCTAATTCTTTATATTATATTTATAATTCTTTATAGCCATAAGTAATCATGCCACAAATGTGTATGATATCTGCATATATATATATATATATGCACGAAACAGACAAAACCTTTTGATAAGTAGTTTTGTCTTATTATAGCCATCAATGATAATAGCACACGTATTTTATATACAAGAGGAAGCACGTGCCTTTGGTCTCATGTGATAAGACAAATAAAGTTGTTCATATAAAACCACGCATCTGGTTTTCTTATGACAAGACAAATAAAGTTGTTCACATACTTATGAAAAAACCACGCCTCTAGTCTTCTTCGCACATTGTGAAAAAAACACATATTTTGCAAAAGGCGTCTTCTTCCTCCTCTTTTCTGTGTGTAGTTTTCGTTTTTTTAAATCCTAAAGAGAGCAAACAACTCTTCTGGCTTCGGAAAAATAAAGGGATCTTAAAATGAAGGAACGAAAATAGCAACGCTGTCTTTTTGTTTGAAGACCATTCAAAAAAAATGAGAAAGAAAAAAAACTCTGTTGTTCTTAATGTTTTCCTAAGAATCAATTTTCACTGTTGCAGACCACCCATTTTTCATTGTCAACAATCATCTTCCCAAACTCTCATGAAAGAAAAAACAAAATGAAAAAATCAACATTTCAAGGCTTTTGGAATGAATTAAAACCATAAGCATAAAACATATGTCAATATTAATAGCATATCTTAAAACACTGATTTACGCATGCATATAACATAAACAAAAAATTTAACCAGGCTCTGATACCAATGTTAGAAAAAATAAACATGATAAATCATAATCACAAAGATCATGTTAAACAGGATCGTTCATATGCATATAAAACAAAGAATTACATACTTGAATTTGTGTTATGATTCCACTGGTTAAAAAACTGTTCACCACTTTAATTGCAGAAAAACTTCGTTTATTGTTTGTGTCTTCTTTTTTTATTTCTGTTGATTTCAGAAGAAGAAGCAACCCACAACACAAATTTATATATCTAAGTATATATAACGTTGCCTTCTTCAGATAACTATTCTTTGTAGTTATTCCAAGAGTCTAAGGACTATTATACCCTTCATGGGTGTAAAATTGACTCATAAGAAGAAACCAAAGATACAAGAATTTTTTTTTCCAAAAGTGGAAAAATTGGTGGGGGAAAATTGTAAAAACGATGAGAGAAGGCAGAGAAAATGAGAGGTAGAGGGAGAAATTTGATTTGCCTTAAATGAAGGAGAGAAGTTACAATCTTAGTAAAGGTGACATTTTTAAAACTATTACGTTATATTAATTTTTAGCAACAAATTTTTAAATATTGTTGCCTAAAGTTCTTTTTACCATAATGAATAAATTGAGATATTAATCAAGATTTTTTGTCTTCGATTGGTCCACCCATCTGCTATAATATGACATCTTGTTATTCGCTGACTAAATACACACACAAATACACACATATGTACAATCAATTGACACTCCCTTTTTAAATCTTGAAGTAAAGGCACACAAATGTCACAATATGAAGATACCTTAAATCATGGACTTATTGATGTTATAACATCCACTGCTTCTTCAAAATATGGTAAATTTAAAGTTTTTAAAGGAATACATTAATGATAAAACCATATAGCCTAAGCTCTTTTACATCCTAAAATCGTATCCTTATCAACCATAACATGTTTTGAACTAGGTTGAGAAGTAGGAGTGCTTTTTAAAGGAAAATAAAAATTAATGTTAATAATAACTTTCCTTCTTTTTTCCTTTATCTAATACTTGTTATGCTTTATCATCTCCAAAAAGATATATTATAAGTATCTTTATTTTTTTCTTGATTACATGTTTCTACATGTAATTTCATTTCTCTCATGTACATCAAATTGTACTTTTTTAATAGAAACAATATTACTCTTAACATTAGTAAAATGTTCTTTAGGTACGTGAAAGGTTTGGTCCACTTACCTTGTGTAAGCCCTTTCATGGGTATCTTTTAAGCCAAAGTTAAAGGGAGTGATCCTATTTGCTCAGATGTAGGTGAAAAATCAAATGTTCCTTTAACACCAGTAAGATGTTCTTTCATCTATAAATCGCCCCGCAAACATTCTACTATAAAACATACAATTATATTAAATATTTCCATCAGATTTTTTAGACAAGAAAAATAATTTTATGTTTGATTAACCTTATCACGAGTAGAAAATGCTAAATTTACTTAATCTTTTTATCTTTGTTTCATGTTCTCCATTATAAATTTAACCTAAAAGTAGGAAAGAAAGTTTGCAATATCTACCTAGATAGCCAAAAGAAGATTACAAAATCTTTTGCTTTTTGGACAATAAAGAATATAATATAACTTGAATATTTATAAAAGGGATAAACATTGCTATCTATATTAACAAATTCCGACAACAATTGTGTAAACTAATTTAAATGCTCTACTCACTATCATGAAAAACCAATGAATTAGAGACCATACTAAACTTAATAGCTTATATTATAATTAAAAAGATTATTTTTTATAAATAAAATTTATAACTTAATTTAAAGTTATTGTATGAGTAATTATATTATTATTACTATTATTATTATTATTATTATTATTATTATTATTATTATTATTATTATTATTATTTACTTAAAATTGTAAAAATAAAATTCATTGAAAACATTACAAAGAATCAATATATTTTCTAATTTTATCAAATTAAATTAATTTATGGTATAATTTTAAATTATATTCCATAAGTTTAAAACTAAATCATATAAAAATTAAAAAACATACATACACAAAGTGAATTGATTGAACTTCAGTACTAGACACGACAAGACACATAAGCTCTCGACAAAGCATATGGAAAATTCAGGAAAAGTACAGAAAAGTAATGCCTAAGTTGATAGTAAAAATCGACACAAAAATAAATAATAAGAATAAAATAACAAGATCTTTTTATAAGTTTATGAACATCTTTCTATTGGAAAATCGAGGAGGGATTCGATCTCACAAGAAACATAATAGTTATGAAATTTTTCGTAATGATTTTATGAAAGTCAAGATCACTTAAATTCTATAAAACTGATTAACAAATAAATCACAATAAACATGAATCGTAATTTATACCTTATTCTGAAGCTTGATTTTTTTTCTTGTAATCTCTTTTGAATCGTTATTAAAATTAGCTCATCTCGACCACCATAGCCACACAAGTATCTAGCCTTTAACAATATCTACAAAACTTATTAAGAGAACTCTTTAACCATTATTAAGAAGGTTGGGCAAGTATTGTTAACTCCCTTCTAGCTTAAGCTTATTTATAATAGGTTTTAGACATTTTAGAAATTTAATTGTAGTTCAATTTAATTAAAATTACAAATAATTATGATTAAATATCATTTATGCCCAAATAAGAGCTAATATCTTATATTGATTATTATTTATTAAGTATGTCATATTTAATTATAAAGTTTTTTCGAAATATCATATTTAATTATAAAGTTTGTCAAACTTTATAATCAAGTCTAACTTGATTAAAAGATCTTTTCTCTCTTCATCTTGTTCTTTAAGTATGACCCATTAGGTTCTCAAATATGTTGCCAATGAATATAAATTATAACCTTAAATCATATTTTGCATTAGATAAATTAAAGTTCTCTAATTAAATAATTTATATTCATAAATCAAGATTAACATTTGGCAACAAATTATGACCACCCAAATATTTAGATATGTCAAAGTAGTTTTGACTAACTTTTTGTAAATGATTTTTATTATAATCCAATCATTTCATCATATAATGTTTCGATTAGACATAGAACATGGAATTAGTGTCTACTCTATTTGAGTCTAATCATGTTAGTTTTTCACTGTTAGTAATTGATTCAATCAATGACATTTGAGAACTATTTTTCAAAGTGTCATTCCTCCTTTGCCAATAATTTCTTGAAGTAATACTAATTGACAACAGTGAAACATTCCCTTTAATCAATTTAATGATGAATCCTATATTAATCACTCAACTTCCTCCATATAGTACATGTTATATCCAACAATTATTGACTAAGCTAGCCTTGACTAGAATAGCTTATAAGTAGTATCAAAACATAGCAATACCTATATGAAATAACTTTAGAGATTTCAAGTCAAAAGATCATATATACAATTGTCACAATAAGAATGTCCATAGAGATACAAATAGTTCCTAATTGAAATTCCCATATGAGGTTAGTTAAGTAAACCTGTTCTCTAATAAACACCCACATATTTTTTTAAATATCTGCATACTTTAGTCTATGAGAAAGACCACTTTATTCATAAGGAAGAAATATAATATGTAATAGTCTTTTACCCTCTATTAATATCTAATTTTAATAAAAGAATGATTAGGAACAATTTAGAGATAATATATAGATGCAATATGAATGTCATAATTATAATCTCATTATAATTTCATTTGTAATATAAAATTTTCCTATAAACTTTATCATATACATCAAAATATATATAAGATAAAAAATCCGCTTAAATAATAATGTCACTAAACTACAACCAACTAATTGGATGTTGGGCATAAGTCAACAATCTCCTACTTTCACTAAACCAATTATTTAAGTATCTTATACTATATCACCATGACGATCATGCTACTGCTACAATAGTGGTTTAGTAAGAGAATTCTACAAAATTCTCTATAGTGAGCATTTGCTAAATCTTACAACTTTCATCTCAATTATCATCATAATTAAGAGAAATTGCCTAAATACATACTTAGATTTTTATGAGATATTAGCTTCTTTTACATTCCTAATGGCTCTTATGTTCTATAGTACATTACTATCTTAAACAATGTAAGGAACTATATCAAGTTTATTAAAGAACTTATTGATCCAATTAATCATTCCATTGAATGAAAAAAGTATTATAGCTATTTAGAATATATTACATTGTAATCTTTCCAATCTCAAAATAATATTGTTCCAAGTAAAATATACCTTTACTAGGGTTTACTTCTAAAGTTAGTATCCTTATATCGTTGAACTTAAATATCAACTGTTACATAGAATAATAGATACCTTTAATACTACAAAAATATCAAATATCTCAAACATTAAACACCTTTAATACATTATTTACGTACTTGGAGTATAATAAGAAAATGACTTATAATCTGTCTTTATAAATCTAATTCCCATAACTAAGTTGCTACCTTTTCATATCTAATATAAATTGTTCTTGGACAATTATATTTTCATCATTCCAAAATATGAATTGTTGTTTATTATGAGTAATATATCTCTACCTACTCAAATTAACGAGGATAACTATACTTCCACTAACCTTCTTATAGACATTATAAAATCACAATCATATTCAATACAAATTCTTTGAATTCATCATGGAAGTGAATCTTTCATTATCTTTTAGTCTTTTAACTATACACCAAATGTTTCAATAAAGATACCAGTTCCAATTAGATTCATTGTTAGATTTGAACTTTTTAAATTTTATCTTACTCTCACTATTTATCTTGAGAATCATTATTGTATAAGTATACATTGAACCATATTAATCGATGGGTCTATAATATTATATCCAACCTTTTGAATATCTTATAGTCTTATTATCCAATTTATTTCTAAACTTTGTAGATAATACATGCTTTAGCTAAGCATCACATACTAAAATCAATAAATTTGAAATTTCAAATGTTAGCATTTCATATCTAATGCCAAATCTTGCTAATTGTAACTTTCAAAGATAAGTTGTAGTACTATGCTTAACTATAGAAGAAATAAATACTACATCATACAATATCTCATATTGTATTGTATTTTTATCTTTACATAGATCCATACTATTACGACATTTAGTTGATTAGGTATTCATTAGAGAATCTCATTCCCTATAGAAAACTAAAAAAATTACATGTCACCACATCAATCTCATTGAAGTGCTTCAATGTTCTTAGTGTTTAATTTCTACTCAGATTAAACATTTTAAAATTTTCTTCAACGTTCTTAATGTTTAATTTATACTTAAATTAAAATTTCAAAATTTTAAAGTGTTTAATCTGAGTAGAAATCAAACATTACGAACATTGAAGAAAATTTTAAATTATGATTTTATTTAATATATATGACTGTATCACATAAAATCATTAATACTTCTCATGAAATATAAGAATCATCCTTTATAAATTGTTATTTCATCCAATACATCACATTATAAATTTAACAATTTAGTACCATCATCATGTTTTCACCAAAGGTTGATTTGGTTATTCTTAAATTTAAAAAGTTTTATACCAGTCATAATCAAAAGGATACATATATCTTTGTATGTAAATTTATGATTCTTATCATGCTGATTTATATTATCGATTATCCAACTTTGTATAAGTACCACTTATGTTAAGCATAAGTCTACCTTGTTCCAATACATACAAACTATTTGTATAAATCTAGATCAACTACTTTTACTTAACATTTTATTTTTTACATGCATTAAACATTGTAATAATGTTGAATATAAATTCAGTATCAAATACTCATAAGCATAAACTAGAAATATATATGATTTTTATCATATTTCATATAGGTTAGAAAGTCATGCAATCATTTCTTTTAATAACAATTGTTATCGTATTATAGCAAAGCCTTTAATTTAGTTTATCTTATGCTTTTAGTAGGCTATATTGAGTGGAACAATTCCTTCAAGGTACTATACCTTTTAGCTTTACTTCATGCAACCTATTGTATTGTGCTATCATAGTGCTAACATACATGTTATATGATGCCATTGAAGTGTACATGATATTAGTCAATTTAGAATGTCTAAGAAATTAAGTTCATTAACATAGTATCAACTATACTAAACAAGGTAAATTTTACTTATAACAAAATATTAATGTAAGAAAAGCAATTATTGGTTATATGCCATAACTACTAAATAAGATCAAGAGTTTAATAATACATTTAGTTAGTCTCTCTATTTTATTTAAAATAATAACCTTACTACTATTCAAAAAGATTAGTCTAATATCTCTAGTGGGCTAGGATCCTATTCAAACTTAGTTAATCTTGAGTTTGTTCAACAAATCAACTAAACTTAAATTAGGTAGATAATAATTTTATCAATCACATCTCATGTGACTTTTAAACCTATTAGATGACAACTCTTGCCAAAACATTTATTATATATTATTCCTAACCCTGCCTTTATATTCAAGTAATCATGATTTTGCTTATCCAAATCACAAAAATTTAGTTAATTAATATCCACTGTTATAAGACTACATGTATTCGAACTAGAACTATCTTAAGTTTGCTCAACAAGCCTAACATTAAACAGAACTTTAGTTTATTCTTATGGCAATGAAAAACAACAATCATGTCCAAAACATGTATTTAATATATAACAAGTGATTGTAGCCGCATAAGTGTCCAGCCTTTAAATGTATTTATAAAAAGAACTCTACAACTATTGCAAAGAGGGTTAGGTAAGGAGTGTTAGCTCTCTTAGAGCTTAAACCTATTCATAATAGGTTTTAAACATTTTAATAATTAATTAAAATGATATTCTAATTTTATTTAATACCAATTATTCCTGAATAAGATCCAATATCTTACATTGATCTTTATTTATTAAATATCTTATATTTAATCATAAATTTCTCAAACTTTATAATCAAATCCAACTTGATTAAAAAATCTTTTCTTTTTTCATCTCATTCTTGGTGTATGACTTATTAAGTTTTCAAATATGTTGGCAGTCGATATAAATCATATCCTAAATCATATTTTGTATTAGATAAATTAAATTTATCTTTAATTCTCTAATTAAACAATTTATATCTACAGATCAAGATTGACATCTGGCAATACACCATGACCACCCAAATATTTAGAAATGTCAAAGTGATTTTGACTAACCTTTTTGTGTATGATTTTTTCATATAATTCAATCCTTTCATCATACAATGTTTCGATTAGATATAAAATATGTAATTAATGTATACTATAATGTAAGTTCAATTATGATAGTTCTCCACTATACTAATTGATTCAATTAACGACATATGAAAATTATTTTTCAATATGTTAACTTGGCCAACGGTTTTATGAGTCAATACTAATTGAGAACAATGAAACATTCTCTTTAATCACATTAGAGTGATGAACCATATACTGATAACTCAACTACCTCTATATAGTTTATTCTATATCTAATAACTACCAACTGAACTATCCTTGATTATAGTAGGTCATAAATAGTATCAAAATATAGTAATCACTGTATGAGATAACTTTGGGGATCTCAAGTCAAAGTCACGTATATAATGACCAAATGAGAATTTTTATAGACATACAAGTAATGTTTCAAATGAAATTCTCATCTAGGGTCAGATCAGTGAACTTGTTCTTTGATAAGCACTAATGTGTTTGTTGAAGTATCTCCATACTTTAGTCTATAAAATCAATTACTTCCTTAAAGAAAGAAACATAACATGTACTAGTCTTTTTATGCTCTATTAATGTCAACTTTTATTAAAAGAATGATTAAAAATAATTTATAAACAATAAATAGATGAAATATGAATCTCATAATAATAATCTCATCATAGTTTTATTAGCAATATACATTTATCCTATAAACTTTATCATATACATCTAAATATGTATAAGATAAAGAATGTCTTAAATAATTATATCACTAAACAACAATAAACTAATTGAATGTAAGATATAAACTAACAAGTTCATAGTCATTTTGACAAACCAAATGGTTGCATGGGAAGGGATTCGATCCCAACTGTAGCGGAATAATTACAAAAACATTTTATTTTAATTTTTTGAAAACCAAGATCACTTTAATTTTATAAAATGATTAACAATTAAATCATAATAAAGCGTGAATTTTAGTTCGTACCTTATTTCAAAGCTTGTTCATATGCTTGTTGTATCCTTCGAATTGTTTTTGGAATTGATCCATCTTAACTATTATAGTAACACAAGTGTCTGGTCTCTAATAGCATCCATAGAACAAGTTGAGAGAGCTATATAACTGTTACAGAGATGGTTAAGCAAGAAGTGCTAGTTTTATTAGAGCTTAAGCTTATTTATAAGTTTTGAACATTTTACTAATTTAATTGAAATTTAATTCTATTACAATTAAACTTTAATTAGAATTACAAATAATTATAATCCTTATTTATTATATCTCACATTTAATTATAAAGTTTCTCAAAATTTACAATTAAGTCCAACTTGATTAAAATATCTTTACTCTCTTCAACTTGTTCTTTATGTGAGACCTATTAGGTTCCCAAATATATCGGTAATGATTATAAATTATAATTTTAATTCATAATTAGAAATAGATAAATTAAAACTTATAATCATTGATCAGGATTGGTGTCTAGCAATACATCAGGACCCCTCAAATATTTAGGAATGTCAAAGTGGTTTTGACTAACTTTTCGTGTATGATTTTTCCTTATAATTCAATCCTTTCATTATATGATGTTTCAATCAGACATAGAGCATAAAATTAATGTCTACTCTATTTTGAGTCCAATCATATTAGTTCTCCGCTATTGGCTATTGATTCAATTAATGATATTTGTAAACTATTTACAAAATGTCATTCTACCTTGGCCAAAGATTTCTAGAATCAATTTTAATCAAGAACAACAAAACATTCTCTCTAATTACTTTAGGGTGATGAATCCTATCTTGATCACTCAACTATCTCCATATAGTTTATGTTATATCTAATGACTACCGATTGATCTACCCATAATTAGAATAAATCATAAGTAGTATCAAAATATAACAATTCCTACGTAAGATAACTTTGGAGATCTTAAACCAAATGATCACTTATATAATCATCATAATGAGAATTTTCATAGACATACAAGTAATGTTCCAAATGAATTTCTCATATAGGATCACTTCGGTAAACTTGTTATCTAGCAAACACCCACACATTTTTTTAAGTATCTCCATAGTTTAGCCTATAAGATCGATTACTTCCTTCATAAGAATAAAACATAGCATGTGCTAATCTTTTTACGTTCTATTAATGTCTAGTCTTAATAGAATAATGACTAGGAATAATTTAGGGATAATACATAAATTTGATATGAATCTCATAATTATAATGTCATTATATGTTGGAACCCCTCCCCGGTGAGTCACGGGCCCGACGTCCTGCGTGACATCTGGACGCGCATCTCACGAGGGAGGAATTCATCACCACGAAAGAGACCTCAAATCGAACTTAATTTAACGTCATCCGAACGAAACTTGATAACTTCACCCTAATTATCCTCCAATAAAATTGATCTACTTAGGGCCCATAATTAAATCCGATTCCTAAGCTAAAATGAAATTCCATATCTCTAGATCAATTAGAATCAGAAATC
>JANVCQ010000034.1:68028-79823 GCA_025531925.1 Erythroxylum plowmanianum | reverse complement strand
GGATTGTGACATATGGTCCAATGGGATTGAAACATGTGTCTAAGACTAGAAAATTCATGAAAAGGCATATGGAGAGGGGAGATAGATGAAATTTTGATGGCTTAACTTTATATTTTTCTCCTCTTCATTTCACCTTCTTCATCCCATCATTTTTCACTTGGTGATTCAAGCAAAGCCAAAGAAGAAGGGAAGGGAAAACATTAGAAGGACTACTTTGCCAATTTTAAGGTTTAGGACTTCACTTAGTTGATTTCTGTATTTGTGTATAATGGAATGGATATAAAGATTCATTTGGATGTAGAATTGTTTCTGGGATGTTGCTTTGGTGTTATTTTGGTGTTACTTTACATGAACTTGGTTGTATATGACAAGAGAGTATCATGTAGTGGAATTCTATCTAGGGTTTGTCTGAGTCAGACACATTGTTTGAGTCATAACTTAGCCTTCAGACCTCCAAATTGTGTGATTTTAGTTGCATATGAAATCTAAGAAATAGAGCTAAATATCTTTAGAGGGAATCTGATTTAATTCTAGCTCTATGACCTTGGAAATTGAGATAAAAAAAGGTGACCTGATTCTGCCCCTGTTTTGGAGCAGCTTGTGATATTTTGCCTATATCTCATGATTTAGAAGTCCAAATGGTCTAATTGGTAGTGCTATTGAAACTAAAGACATAGAGGAAATAATTTCTAGAATATCTCGAAACCCAGTTCTGACTTTTTTTATATGCATATTAAGGACAATTAGTGGTATGAATGGAGAGAGTGTCTATCACGACCGTGGCATTGTTTTTGTTTTCGATTTCCACCGCATCTTATCCAAACCTCTATGAATGTGTATGAAAAATTTCAAACACCCATAAATAAATGAAATAAGGCTTACCATATGTGAATTGGATGATTGAACATTGGAATTTAAGATTGGGCATAATTCATTCCAAAGAAAACTTACATATACATAAATGATTTGTTTGCGTATGTATTGCTCATATGTGTATAGTATGATTATACAAGTGTGATTTTAACACCCTTCTAATGGTGATTAGTTATGAATTGCATGTATGAACATATATATAGATTTTGTGACTTGAAATGTATATCATATAACTTGTCAATATATGAATTGTGAAATTGGCAAATAGTTAAAAAAAATGTTACAGTGCCTGCTCTATTATCTTGGTGGTGGATAGATGGGTATGCCTATAGGGTTACAATGCAATTGCTACAGTTTGACACCACAGGTGTCCACAGTATGATACTTTTGGGTATCGATAGTTCGATACCTTCGAGTATCCACAGTTTGATGCCTTCGGGTATCCACAGTTTGATATTTTCGGATCCACAGCACCCGTTATCCAAACCCACAAATGTGCAAGCTTAACACAAAAAAGAAACTTAACAGTCATAAATAAGAAACACAGCATGACAACATGAATAATTGGTATTGATGAGCATTTATATTGATTGTAATAATGAATTGTGATGATGTGCATTTATATAGATAATTTGTATCATATCAATATTTGGCTTATAAATGTGCATTTTTGGCATATGGATAATATGTTGAAGCATCTTTGTGTTATTTACTTTGCTTAAATATGACATCCTTGTTTACATAAGCATGGAATATCAATGTTTGGTTCATTAATGTGAATTTATAGTATATAAGTTGTGATATTTCTGAATGTGTGTGCTTGGTGGATGACTGCTGTGAGTGGTCATCTAAACTAAGTGTTTTCCCTACTAAGCTTTCAAGCTTAGCAGGATGTTAATTCGTATAGGTCCAAGTCATAGGAGTGAGGTACAAGAAACATCTGTAGAGACCAAGGCCAACAGATAGATAGAAGGAAAAGTACTTTTAGAATGTGTTTTTAGTTACAGATGATTGCACATATAATGAAGAAAGGAAATTGTATGTTTTCTTTTGTATTACCATCTAAATGTAAAGATGTATTACTACTGTTAAATGACAGTGGTAAGCATTGGGGAGTTTTGTAATGTGTATCTGTATAGCATTTAATATAATTGTATACATTGAATGCATGTACATGAATTTGGTTGCTATGTGTGTGGATGGTTGTAGGTTTCATATAAGGGGTGTTACAGAAAGGGACCTACGTGATTTTCTTAGTGTTAGAGAGAAACATTTCATAACATTCCTAAAAGCGTAATACATTCAAAGGGATGTTAGCAATAATAGAGATATGAGTGAAACAACCGAAGATTAGATAGTTATAACAAAAGAAAGTGCAATTTCAATATTTAAGAAGTCATATTGATCTAGACAATATATCCTATCTAGGTTGATTAAATCATAAAGTTAAAACTGCTATTACAAGAAGTACTTATCTAAGTGTCTGTTTGGTTCAGTTTTTGGAGACTCCAAAAGCACTTTTTTTCTACCGCAAAAGCTATTTTCGGGAAAAGATGAGTGTTTGGCTGCAAACTTTAAAAGCACTTTTGAAGTAGAAATAGCTTTTGAAAAAGCTAAAATACAGCTTTTTGAAAAGCTAAAATTTGGAGCTTTTCAGAAAAGCCCAAATTTTAACTTTTTCGGGAAGCTATTTTTTCGTAAGTTTCCGTCACTTACGTAAATAAAAACATTTCAATCTGGTTTGTGTTGCTCATCAACGCAGACGGTAGACGATACAACGCAGACGGTAGACGATCTGCGTTGTTTCAACGCAGACCGTCTGCATTGATGAATAATTTTATTTAAATATTTATAAAATAATTTTTATTATAAAATTATTATAAATATTATATGTATTTTAAATATTATTTAGCATACTGTCTGCGTTGATGAACAATTTGTTAGTATATTTTAAATATTATTTAGCGTAAATAATTTTATTATAAAATAAAATATAGCTAAAATTAATAAAAGTGCTTTTTATTTTTATGTTACTAAACAGTCTACTGTATAAAGCTCTTTTAAAAAAGATGTTTTTTTAATTGACAGCCAAACAGTCAACTGGCTTTTAAAAAAAGCTCTTCTCAGAAAAGCTCTACTATACTGATAAAAGCTCTACTGATAAAAGCTCAACCAAACGGGCCCTAAATATGGCTATTAAATTTCATCTTTTTTATCAACTATACTATTATTTATTTCCTTGATTATTATTGAAGTAAATTACTTTAGACCTATTTTTATTTCACAATTTAAAAACTCATAAACACTACATGTTTCCAAATTTTGACTAACACATCAAAATTTAGAAAAACTAAAAACTAGAAACCCTTAAGCACTCAAAATTGTTAGGTCTTTTTTCTCTTTTCTTTTGTATAATCGCAAATATTGTCTTTCTTTTCCTTTTTCTATTTTACTTTTCCACTTGTATAATCTCTAATGGCTCACTATTTGAAAGCAAATAGTGATTAGACATTAATCATATTAAGTTGTACTTTTAATTTTGTTGAATGCATTTTATGTTTAAAATAAGGAATAGCTTGATCCTCGATAAAGGTTCGGTATTAATGATCATTGTACTTTGTCTTTCTATCTTTTTGTTTAAATTATTATTATGATTTGACTCCAATTATGTGTTTTCACTTCTTTTAGCGCTATAATTTGTCTAATAATAACGATCCTTAAGTGGTGACCATTCATTCATCCAATTAAAAATATTGTTGTAACATTTTTATGTTGGGTTTATTGTTTTGTTTAATGATTTGTTTTCTTGTTCTTTATATTTCCTTCAATATTTTTTTCTGTATTTCATTCAAATGTTTTTGGAAACTTGATTAGCTTTAGAACTGATAGAAAATCCAAGAGTTCTAGAAATTGAAAATTTTAGGAATTATGTTTATTTTCATCCATTTTCTTTTTTTGATCAGCTTTACTTATATTTGTAAGTGATGAATTTTTTTTAGGCATAGGGTAATTTACTATGTGACTTATTAGACATTTTAGGAATAGGCATGCCTATCTATCAAGTTTAGGCCAATGAATCCTTTACTTAGTTGGGTTTCACATAACTATCTCAATAAGTCTAGACATTTTTTAAGTAAGCTTGTAAATTTGTTCAGCTCCCTACTTTGTATTTACTACAAGAGGATGAATTAGACCAGTTATTATGATTTTTTTACGATAAGTTTTAAAATATAGCTCAATAGATGGTATAATCAAGCCTAAGTTTAGGAGAAGGTTTAATTATAGACTCTAAGCTTAACGTACGTGTATTTGAATGTAAAATTTTGCTTTAATTTTTTTTCTTTTCTTTCTACTTGAACTCATGCTTTAACAATCACATATTTAAAAAATAATGAAAAATTTATTTGGACCTTTGGTTTCCAATAATTCAAACTAAATGATATGTTTTTAATAGTCGAGCTCTATAATTTGTGCCCAAATACTCAGTATAGGCCTAAAGCCAAAGGAAAGCTAAAATCAATTTTCTTGCATTTATTTGTTACTATTAAAATGCTTTAATTATTTGATGTATGACCTAAATGAGGAAAAAGAGACACATGAGGAGTCACATTCAAATAGAAAAATAATAAATGTGGTAAATTGATAAAATGAGAGGCTCAATTAAAGAATTCATCAAATCATCATATTTCGCTCAATCCAAATTAAAACTAAAAAGCCTAATTAAGAAATAACCTATAAAGCCTAAATTCAAGAGTCCAAGTTGGCCAAAGATATCTAGCCTAAAGAACACTCAAACACTTAGAGAACCTAACCAAAAGACAAAATAATTCAAGTCCTATTTTTTTTTACTTATTAAATATTTTATATTTGACCATAAATTTTTTTAAATATGTTATCAATTGATGTAAAGTACAATCCAATATTGCATTTTTAGGATTAGATAAATTCAAAATTTAATTTATTTTTAATTTTTAATTATATAATTTACATTTATAGATCAAAATTGATACCTAACAACACATTATGATAATCTAAATGTTAGAAATATCAAAGTCATTCTGAAATGGGCAGGATTCTTTTGCTTAATTCAATATTTTCATCATATAATATTATGATAAGACATAATGTATAAATTTCGTATCTACTCTATTAAGAACATTTGTTTCCCACCATTACTAATTGATTGTTTTAATGACATTAAAAATTGTTTTTAATTATCATTTCACCTTGGTAAAGGATTTATCAAATGATTATTAATAAATAATAATAGAACATTCTCCTTAATTATTTTAAGATGATGAATTATATATTGTTTACTTAACTATTTCAGTATAGTTTATATCATATTCAATGATTACCCATTGAGTTAGTCAAGGTTAGAATAGGTCCTAAGTAGTATCAAAATATAGCAATCCCTATTTGAAATACTTTATAGATCTTAAGTCAAATGATCACTTATTCAATTATTATAACGACCATTTCATAAACATATAAAGTAATATTCTATACGAAATTTGATATATTGAGTTAAGTTGTTGAACTTATTCTATAACAAACACTTATACGTTTCTTTAAGTACCGCCATGTATTAGTATATTAGATCGACTATTTCCTTCATTAGTGTATACTAGTCTATTTGTCCTATTCATGTCTAATCTTAATAGAATAATGGATATAAATAATTTAAGGATAATATATAAATGTAATGTGAATATCATAATTATGATCTCATCTTAATTTCATTTATTAAGTACAATGATCTTATGGAATGTATCTTTTAAGTTAGTTAATCAAACAAATATTTGAGTTAGTTAATTAACAAATATATAAAATAAATAATACCTTTAATAAAATAAGAGTTCAAACATCGATTTATAAAATAAGAAATGTGTTCGTGCACTATTTTACCTACATAAGTAGTTATTTAGATTTTTTTAAAATTGCAAATTTGAATGGGTTCTAAATAAAATGATTTTGAGTGTAAACTAAAAAGTAGATTAAAGAATTGAATATAAAACATAGAATTAAGTGCCTAAGATTTATGGTTTTATTTAGATCATATAAAAAGTACCTATAGTGATATCTTAAGCTTAAAATAAAATAAAATATCTAGAATAGATCTTAGCTTAAAAGAACAAGCCTAAATGATTATTAGTACTTAAAAATAAAATGAAATGTCAAAAGTAATGTTCTAGGGTTTGAAATTTTAATGGACTTAAATTTTGAGTTAGAAAAATAAATTTGAATAGAATTTAAACCTGATGATGATAAAAATATTAAAGTAGATTTCTAATAGAAAGAAGGATTGGCAAAAGACTTTTATTTTAAAAAAGGACTAAACACTATTATAAGTATATGTAAATTCTATAAAAGTTATCATTCCTATCATATCATTTCTTATATTATTTGTAATGTTCTATCAACCTGTTCGTGCATATATTGTTGGACAGTACACACTTATGTGATTATAATAATTTTTACTAACTTATTTTAATAATCAATTTTACAAGAGAATTGTTGAAAGGACAATTAAACATGTGTAAGAAAGAGTAATGTTATTGTTTATGTTTAACTATATTATAAAATTAAAATGATCTTTTTCTCAAAAAATGTTATGAAAAAATGTACATATTTCAGTGCAAGTTTGATATGATTGTGTCTCGATCTCACAATATCTACGACTATCAGAATGGAAGGAAATGACAACACTTAACTTAATTTTGTCATCTATGTCACTGCCCTCCTTAATAGACCACACCTAGTCCAAACTAGTTAGTGACTATGACAGAAATTGTTTTTATAATAAATTCTGCTGTCCATTGTTGAGAGACGGGACATTGTCCTCCATTTGTCATTTGGTTTTATATTTAGAATGTTACAAGAGATTTTATTCATTTGGACCAACCTATTTTTTTTATTGCTATCAGACTAGTTTTGAAACTTCAATACATTATTATGAATGATTAATTGTATTGAAGCTTAATTAAATCCTTAATTGTGTACGCAGATAGAAAAGTTAGCAGATATCATTGTCAAAGAGCAACTAGCAGTATGCTTTGACATAGTGAGAGGAATGTGCTCCCATCTTTCTCATTCCTCAAGAATTTTGCTTGTAGATTCTCTCCTTCATATATAGAGGCTTTTGTTTATGCTTTTGTCTGTTGTGTAATTGGGAGCGAGCATGTTTATGGTTTATACTGGACCAATACATGTAACAGAGGCATCTAACTAGGCCTGAACACTATGAACAAGTACGCTAAGATGGTATGTGCATGAGATATAGGAAAATGTGACCTTCGTTTTATGACAAGGAGTGGGGTTACTTCTTTCGTGTGGATATGCTCATATGTCTAGTTATTTTGTGGAACCCATTTAGGATGCAAACATCTATGTACTAATTCTCGGTTTATTTTGTTTTGATTCTCGCCTAAATTCGATAAACTTTTGTGAATTGCGTACTTGAGTCTGGTTGACAGTGACTATGGACTACTCTCCGATAAGAACAACAGTAGGATTTAAACAAATCTAACTAATCCAATTCTGATTCAATTTTGACCAGGGTGTGTGTGTGTTGAATCAAGAAAGATGACTTGTATTTAACTGATGGGAAATCCAGTTTATAATTTAACGATGCAACTGTTTGATTGACTGGCTATCCTGGCCCATTGAGAGCAGGTAGTATACCTAGTTGCTTCCCTACTCATTGTCAAGTTGATAACCAGAAAATGGAACTTTATATGTGTAGCATGTGAAGGTCATACTTGAGAGTTAACAATAATCAAAGACGTGACTTCTACTTGATATGGGAAAATGAAGTAGTAACTGCCTTATCTTGAGATGGATGTGCTCTTAAAAATAATGCACAAACATGTTTATAAGTCCAAATTTGTCTGTAGCACATATACAGTATATTTCTTTTTGATGTGCTTAGAAGTTATCTCTATGGTCATCATTGGTGGCTCAGATGGCTGGAAAATAGTACAAGAAATTGATTGAGAATTTGAAGACAACTCCGGTTTCATCATCGTGCTAGATATGGGTGAAGTTGCCATGTCTATGTTCCTGATTGTATGATTGCATTCCTTCCTCAAGTGTTAATGGGGAAGATATAACATTAATTCAGTAATTTAAATCGGTGATTAAAAGGAGATCTGGGAGGAGCAAAGTTAAAGGCTCCATTAAACTCTCTTGTTAATGAAATTTCTTACATGGAACATAAGGGAGATTAATTGCCCAAAAAAGTTAGCAAGTTTGAGGGATTTTTTCATTAATATCAATCCGTGTATTTTTTCTCTTTCAGAAACTAAAATCAAATATGAAAATATTAAGCTTCTTAATAAACTGGGTGCATGGTGGAAATTTATCTCCAATCACCAAGCCCATAGTCTCGGTAGGATTATTATACGATATGATCCTATGTTGGTAAATGTTGAAGTTTTAAAGATAGAAATGCAAGTGATTCATTTGAAATGGAAATTCATTTAGGAAAAAATCGAGATCTTCTCTTTAGTTATTTATAGTGCTAATCATGCTTTTAAAACAAAGGAGTTATGAAACAGTCTTTTGGAATTTCATAAAAGAGTGAATGGCCTTTGGTTATTGTTTGGGGACTTCAACTCAACACTATATAGAACTGAATCAGATGACCACTTCAATTTGAAAAACTCTCCCCTGATTTCAGTGAGTGTGTGGGGAGGCTTATTTAATCTAAAGTCTCAAGGCCATTACTATATGTGGTCTAATACATGGGGTAGATGATGGGCTTTGAGAAGAAATTTGGATGGCTCCTTAGTTAATCAAGATTGGATTGCTCAGTTTCCTAATAATGTGATAACCTTTTTAGATTCATTATTCTCAAATCACTTTCCTACCTTTGTGGAGGATCTTTTTTAGAATTCTGTAAGAAAGGGACCTTTTAGGTTTAACAATTTCTTAGTGGAGGAATCAACGAGATCTTGAACGGGCTAAGAAGGAGCTCTCAATTGTTCAGAGGGAGTTAGTAAGGAATCCTAGAAATGATCTCTTGTTACATAAGAGAGAACTGATGAGAAGCTATCTATTTGCTAATAAGGACCATTCAAGCCTCTTAGAACAGAGAGCCAAAGTTAATTGGCTCAAAAAAGGGAAAGGTGTTCTAAATTCTTCTTCAACCCTATCATGGCTAGAAGGAATGCTAATAAAATTTTTTCACTAACCTTGCCTGATGGCTCTATAGTTTCTAAACAGAAGGGTCTTCTTGCTGAGGCGGATGACTATTTTAGGAGATTCTATGGCCACTCAAATTCATTAAAATCTCCCTTGTTACTATCATTTATGAAGGAGAGAATTGCGCATGAGCAATCTAACTTACTCATTAAGCCCATTGGTGATAAAGAAATAAAAGAAGTAGTCCTTTAGATAAATCATAATAAATCCCAAGGCCCGAAAGGTTTTAATGGCTTCTTCTTCAGAAGACTTGGAGGGATTATGGTCCTATGGTGAAAAGAGCTATTAAGGTATTCCTCTTTACAACCATTTTTCTTAAATAGTTAAAGAGGACTCACATCTGCTTAACTCCTAAGAGATTTAATCCCACATCTTTCAAGGATTTCATGCCTATTATATGCTCTAATTTCCTCTAAAAGGTGATTTCTAAAATTCTAGCTAATAGACTGAAGCTAGTGTTGAACACTCTTATCTCATATCATCAAACTACTTTTATGCAAAGTACAATGATTGGTGATAATGTATCATTTGTTCAAGAACTTACAAAAGGTTATCAGAGAAAAAACTCCTCCCCTAATTATATCATCAAAGTTGATTTTAGGAAGGCTTTTGATTGTGTTGAATGGGGTTTCATATAACAAATCTTGGATGCTTTGGGATTCCTTATGGTTTTATTAAATGGATTGAGGCTTGTATAACTTGCCCCTCCTTCTCAGTCTTGATTAATGGTGAACCCACTATTGTATTTAAGAATGCTAGAGGACTAAAACAAAGGAACCCTCTATCCCCTTATCTTTTTAATTTTTGTATGGAGGTTCTTACTTAAGTGCTTCTTCACAATGTGAGGAAGAACAAACACTTCAAATTCCATAGTAAATGCAAAAGGGCGGAGCTTATTAACTTATGCTTTGCTGATGATCTTCTACTCTTCTCTAAGGCTCACTATAAATCATTGGAATTACTTTTTTCTATTCTTCTGGCATTTAAGGAGCTCTCAGGGTTGGAGACTAATTTGAAAAGAGCCAATTCATCTTAGCCTTTAGTGCAAATCAATTGGAGGAGAGAATTTCCCAAATCACATGTATGGCTAGAAAGGTAGCTCCACTGTTCTATTTGGGTCTCCTAATAACAACTAGAAGGATTCAAATTTTAGAATGCTATCCTCTGGCTGAGAAGATACAAAGAAGATTGAATATGTGGGTGAATAAGACCTTATCCTTTGGGGGTCAATTCCAACTTATAAAATCTGTACTAAAGTCCTTCCACATTTACTGGTCCTTTAACTTGTTTCTTGTAAAAGGAGTTACTAAGACCCTGGAGAAATTATTTAGAAGATGCTTTTGAGGAAATCTCAATTTTGAGAGACACCATCCTAAAGTAAAGTAGACTCAAGTTTGCAAGAGAAAGGAAGAAGGACGTCTGGGGCTAATATCCATTGGCATTACTAATAAAGTTATGTTGATCAAAAAGTTATGGAATATTTTATTGGAGAAGGAATCACAGTGGATCAAGTCATTCCAATTAAAACCTCCTTTTCTTGGTTCCTTACTTAATTGCTTAAGCTAAGGGCCATATTGGAGCCAACTGTGTTCTATAAGATTGGTAATGGGGAAAAGGCTTCCTTTTGGTTTGATAATTGGATAGGTCGAGGCCCTTTAATCAAAATTCCTCAAGATGTGGTTAGTTAGAACTCAACCCCCATCCACTTTAAGATTGACTCTTTTCTAATAGGGGGATAGTGGGGTAATTTCTCTCTGGAATTGCAATATCTCCTTCCTAATTACATCTTTAATCTTGGAAGCAAGGATTATTATCAATGCCTTAAACAACCCCTAGGTATCTTTAATTCTTTAAGATTTAGGGATTGGATGGTCCCTAAAAACTTTAAGGTTGAATGGTCCTCGATTGTATATCTTTAAGCTCTCATTCCTAGTTACTCTTTCATATTGTGGTTGGCTACTTTGGATAAATTAAGCATGCTAGATAAAATGCCTTACATAGCTACTAATACTGCTTACATTCTATATAGACGAGAGGTCAAGTCTAGGGACTATCTTTTCTTCCTTTAATCTTTCTAAAGTCATTTGGAGTAAAATACAAAACCTCTGCTTGCAACCTAGTATGGGTGGTAAGATTATGAATGTTTTTGAAAAGTTCCTAAAGATGAAAGGTTCTCCCTCGTCTAGTAAGATGATTTTTATCATTCCTTTAACTTCAACTATCATAGAACTACGGAGAGAGCAGAACCTAAGGAAATTTTAGAGTAAGATTCGCACTAACGATGAGATTTTGTGCTCCCTAATTTTTAAAATTAGGGAGCAATTACTTTGTATATGAGGATCTAACAGAGTAAATCCTAACCTATTAGCCTTGTGGAGAATTAACTACTACAATCAATCGATAATAATCAAAAGGAAGAAACCACTTACATAATGAACAGGTAAGTTGAGCAAGCGGAGAGAGCAGAACCTAAGGAGATTTTAGAGTAAGATTCACACTAAGGATGAGATTTTGTGCTCCCTAATTTTTAAAATTAGGGAGCAATTACTTTGTATCTGAGGATCAAATAGAGTAAATCCTAAGCTATTAGTGTAGCATCCCACTCCCGCAGGACCCGAACCCGACATCGAAGGTGATATTCGAGTCCGCGCCACACGAAAATGGTATGCTAGAGCACTCAATTACAGTATTTACCCATCGCATATACAAAAATCTAT
>JANVCQ010000034.1:29780-50964 GCA_025531925.1 Erythroxylum plowmanianum | reverse complement strand
ATTATCACTTCTAGGAGTCACATTATATGTGATTGATAAAGATGATATCCTATCTAATTTAACTTTAGTTAGTTTATCATGTGATTGCGTTGGACTGGTTATAGTGTCTCCTCCATTCTTATGATGCTGGTAAATTTGTAATCCTTTCATCCTTAAGTAGTTTTTGCCATAATTTCCCACTTTCCTACGTTTCAGCTAGCCACCTGCCACTATCTCCTTAACTTTCATTTCCTGGAATTTAGTCTCAAGAAACTTCTTAACTTCCAACTCACTTATCCATGTTTTAGTTAACTACATTCCACTATTTTATCAAATTTCATATCTCGGACTTCCAGAATTTTAGCACATTTATTCCAATATCCATGATTTTTCATTGTCTGGTTTTCATTTCTAGGTTAACTTCATGGTCTTTTGGACCATATGGGCTAATTTATTTTAGGCTATCAATAATTACAATATTGTAACAATGCTCTACTCTAATTTGTTATGAGATTGAAGGATAAGGTGTTGTTTAATTTGTGAAATATGTTTGTGCCCATGTAATATATACTAAAAAATAAAATTTCATTAATGGAGTAATCTTACATTAGAAAGAGACACACGAATTAAGTTATATATAAAGATAGGGCTCATAAATCAATATATTAAAATTTTACATTGAGATATCATATTTTAATTGTATATGGGTTTACTTAAAATTAATTTAATTTCTCTTCACACTCCCTTAAAACCCTTTATTAGTATTAAAGGTAGATTGATGAAGTTCAATAAATAGACATTTATAGATCAGGGTTAGATGAATAGTGATTTATAGAGTAACTCAAATGGCTTCCCATTAGTTATGAGTTGAGGGAGAGTTACTCCGATATATATGGATCCACTTATAAGGAGACGATGTTACAAATTAACAAATGAAGCAATTCCACACCAAAAATAGATATAAAGATGAAGTGAGCTATATACAAAGATAAGGCTTATGACTCATTGCCTTAAGATTTTGAGTTGAGATAATATTTTGGTCATATATAGACTCAACTGGACTTATTCTAATTTCCTTCAAAGCCTCTTCAAAACCCTTTATGATCTTCTTAGAAAGAAGGCTAAAGCACTTCGATTAAAGAAGGCTGAAGCACTTTGATTGTATGATGTTTTATTTATTTCTTTTATAGTTAAACCTAATACAACAACTTGTTGGCTATGTAATTAAGATTTCATATTAGATATAGAATGGTATGACTTTGATAGAGTCAAAGTTATTAACTTTTAGATATGATGTTTAATTAAAGCATACGTTATCCAATAAATATCCAATAAATTTATAACTAAATTGGATAATAGGAAGTTACGAGATATCTAAAAAAAGTTCCATATAATCTTATAAAACCCAATTAACAAAATAATTGTTTCAATGAATACTTATAAGATAATGGTTTTTTAAAATAAGAAGTGAGAGAACAGCTGCTTCTGTTCTTGATACTTGGAAGCGGCATTTCGTCCCCATTATGTTACTTCAGACGAGGTTTTTGTGAAGTTGGAAGGGTGGATGATGCAGTTATTAGGTTCAGATTACTCAGAGATAGGTTTCATGACAGAACCGCTCTTTAAGCTGCAACGGCTTCCAGAAAAAAGAAGACGTCTGAAATGGAGCCACTTGATGAGTTTGTTTCTTTGTAAGCTGTAACCAATCCATGTAAGGGTAAAGTGCAATACTAGAGCATAAATTCTACAGTCTCTTGGAAAATATTATGGCAACACTGTCTTCCTATCTATTCAATTATGTTGTTTTGTCCCATTTAAATAACAGTATTAGGACCTGGAGTATTTTATCATATTTACGATCTTGGACTTCTTCAGGAAATAGGGCCAGCCATCCATCCACCAAAGATGGCTTGTATTATTCAAGCTGCTGGCCATATAAAACGGGAACTCAATCCGCATTATTGAAGTATTGGCAAGACAACACAGAAAAGGTGAGATTATAAAATGAGAACACTCAAAATTGTTAGCCTGGAGCAACACTAGTTGTATTAATTCCTACCCATTTACAATAATGACTCCCAGGTACATACAAAACGTATTGATCCTCTACCTAACCGCACAACTTGCATTAGTAGCCAGGTAATCAGGATGGTTGTGCCGCCTAAAGTATTAACTATTGCAGGGTTTAGATATAGCTGCTCTTGTTTACCAAATGGAATGCCGCATACCAAGACCATTGCATGTCAAAATAAGGCCCTTGTAACGGTTGAGGTACTCCTGGAGACAATGAATGAATCATCGTGTGACCAATAAAACTACAGATGAAAATATTTAAACAAGTAAGAGACCAAGCGTTTTACAATTAGGTCATGATCGTAGATGTACAGCATTCCATTGTCGTCATACTCTCTCCTCCTAACTGGATCACTCAAAACTGTTAAAAACAATACAATGGTTAGGCAGGAAAAATAGACTGAGTTCGCAACTTAGCTGCAAATTTGGTGCTCTCATAGCCAGAAAACTAAAATGACAACATGAATGCAGAATTTGAGCTCCAGGAGGACCACAACAGAAGCACTCAGGTAAAATAAGAGAATGAACAATAAAGAAACACCGAGTAGAGTCTAACACAAACTAATCTCAGCCAATATAGTCAAACAAATGTCAGAAACAATAACTGTTTGATACAGAGTTCATAACATTCATAGAGACCTTCAGTCAAGTTGAAGAAATACAGTGTCCAATAAGAATACTTACCTTCTTGTCTTTATTAAAAACTTTCAACACTAACAACCAACTCAAACCTCAACATTGAAATTTGAGAGAGGTTGTATCAATGCTTGAATTGAATTCCAAAGTGCAATGCCAATTATGCATGAAGAAAAAGCATCAGAGATGCAAATAAATGGCCGCCCTAGCAGCCCTTTCATCATATGATCTAGGGAGATAAGCTCTAAGTGGAGTAATCATCAGGCAGTGAAAGGGAAGGTCTCCTGATTTTCCATATATTTCTCATCAAACAAAACAAGTTTATTATCTCTGGCAAGAACAAGCACTGGTCCTAAGCTCCAAGTGTAGCAATCATCAGGCAATGGATGGTCTCCTGATTCCCAATATGTTCTGGATCTACACTTTATATCAGTCTCACTCCAATGTATGCATCAAGCCAATCCAAATAACAAATAATTGAAATATTTACGTTCTTGAATTATGGAGACAAAATCTGGCAACTTGTTTCAGGGAAAGAAAAAAGGTATCCTAGTTATACAAATCTAGTACGTTTTGGGAAGTAATAACTTGGGGATCCATAAATAGCATGTACAATCATCAACAAGCCAACAAGTAGATGACCACACATGTATAGACATAACCATTGAAGGGTCGACTTCCGATCAACAAACTGAGAAACAACCTTATCCAACGAAAGGATGATAATTCGCTGTCTATCGCCTAAAAAGAAGGCAAGATTTTACATGAAGAAAATTCGAAAGGAATAAATAAAATAACTGACCCTGATAAGCCTCGTTTATCTCTTGAAACCTCGAAGTGGCATTATCTTGGTCTTTTTGCTTATCCGGGTGCCATTTCTGCACACCACCCAAAACAAAAAAGGGAATTAAGATTAAGCAGAAGTGCAGAACACCAAACCAAAGTTGAAAGGGAAAAACCGGTGGGAATGAGAAAAACCAAAGCGAGGCGTATATAATTGGAGCGAATGTCGTCCTCCGTGGCATCGTAATCCACTTCAAGAATCTTGTAGAAATCCTACAAAAACCCAGAATCACGTAATTATTAAGAAAAAAAAAAGGAAGAAACAAACAAAATGAGTAGAACACGGGTGCACCAGCACTACCTTGGGTTTGGACAAAGTGGAAAGGAAATCGAAGTTAAGGAAAGGGTCATGGTCTTGTTCAGGGTTGGGATGCGGGTGTTGGTCTTCCCATTCCTCCTCACACATCATCATGGTCTATGCTAGTACTTTGGTCGGGGAACAGTGATAGAATAGAAAACCGAAATCCAAGTGATTTTCTGTTGCAGTTGTTCGTCTTCCCGGTGGTTATTCTTAAAGCTCCAAATTCTGTTTCACAAACGAATTTTCTAGACATTCTTATCACTTTTGTCTTTAAAATCTTTTTCTCTATCACCAAAGTTCTGATATAGTTATCCTTTTCTTCACGACAGTCTGCTTCTTTATCGTTTGGGAATTTTATCCCAAATGCGAGATTGGGTTGGCCAAGCCCAACCTTCATTACACATTCAAATCTTCCAACTTCGTGGGAGTAGCATCGTTGTAATTTTCTTCTTATATACAATATGTAAAAATGACCTAAAATAGTATTTAATATCCTATAATATCTAGACTAAATTTGAGACCAAAATTAGTAAAATATTTGTAACATCTTATATAAAATTATAAAATAGTTTCTGAGTCCTTGAATATATTATGCTATATAATTTTTAATTTTACATCAATCATGTTTCTGAAAATTATAATAATAAAATTTTGCAATAATAATTATCTCATTATTTCTATTAATATTGCTCTTCATATATTTTATATATAAACAATAACAACAATTAATACAAGAAAAAGATCGTTTGATCATCTTACATATATAAAATTAAGGATGATACAAAATATTTAAAATGTTTCAATTTCTTCATAAAATAAAGAACAATTACATTAAAATATCAAACAGAAAAAATAATAAAGTTTCACGACTCCATAAGTATTACAACAAGAATTCGTGCCAAAAATCACAATCAAGTAGAAGCAAAAAATGAAGCAAAAATATTTACAATTAAAAGTTTTATATTTATATTGCATATAGAACTTAACATAGGTATCAAGTACGAGTGAAATTAAAAGAAGAGAACAAATGAAAACCTATAACTTCATTTAATCTAATATCTGCTCAAATCGCATTAGCCTTAATTCTCATTTGATATAAAATCATCATCATTAAGAGGAATCTCATTATCATCATTATTTGAATTTATTGCAACAATTAACATGTAAATACTTTCTCATCCAATATTATCTACCAAATCACTCTTATTTATCAAACTCAATTCCTCATTAACCCAATCCAATAAAAATATCGAAAAGATTAAGGTAAACTAAACCTACAAAACTACTTGTTCTATTAATAATCCTAATAAACAAATAAAATAAAATTACTAAGAAATTATATTCAACTTAATAATGATAATAATATACCCTTTTCAAAGTTTTAAATTGTATCGAATAAAGACTAAGTTGTTTAATCTCTTATGTTCCAATCATTCCTTTTTTGGAATGGATGAATTCAAATGTGCTCCAATTCCTTTCATACTAGATTGCCGTCACACATTGACTCAGAATTCAAATTGCAAACTTTTACAATTCTAAAACACCACTTTCGAATTAGTCCCACCAAGCAACTGTAAGACAATAAAAGTAATCTTATAAAAAAAATAAAATGAAGATTAATTTCTTATAAGTAAAAAAGTGAAAAATATATACCTAGATTAAGTTTGTCTCTTTGACGAATAGCAATAGACATCCTAAAATCACAAGAAGCGTCTTTATAAACCTTCATTTGTGAGCTTAAGAGTTCTTGCATAATCTAATGGGCAATAATTGTTTAATAACATTCTCGTATTAGCTTCAACTTTCTTTGTAAAGCTTGTCTAAAATAAACACTATGATTAAAAAATGCTTACCTGTAAAAAACAAAGAATAAAGTTGCCTTTTCTATCTCTTATTAATGATTGTGAGATAAAGTATACAAAGAAGGCATATTATTTATATTGGCCTTGATTGCTTCATTTACCTTCTTCGTGACATCATAAAATAACCAATTGCTGACTTCTCATCACTGTTAGCCAGATGAAATACTCTTACTAAAGGCTCAAAAACTCGAATAGTAAATTGGCATTAAAACTAAAATTCATGATCTTCAAGCATAATTTTAGAGATCTTCACTCTAGTATTATACCTGACATATTAAGATGTAACCTACTTATCATTTATAAACATTTGTCCCAACTTCTTCACTAGAACGAAACATTAAAGTTGATAAGATATTAGTATCTTGTAATAGTAGGATGACATAAATTTTTATTATTGGTGAAAACCTTTCTCATCAATTTCAAGACCTATACATGATTATAGATGAACTTAGTCTTTTTTTAGCTTTGTATACAGTTTCTTCGAAGATAGGAAAGTATCTAACATCTCCTATATTTTGTGAAGTGCAAATAGTTTAATAAAAAGAATTATAGCTACTTTATAATATTTTTCCACCTACTTTGTAAGCAGAATCAGTGACAATAATAAACAACATTTTATGGCCTAACTTCATTTACAACTTCATCAAATATCTGAAAGTAATAGCATTCTAATAAGTTCATATGCATCAATAAACTTTAAAAAAATTGTCCCTTTAACTGAATAAACAAAAATTTTGATAATAGGCTTATGTTTTCTATTTGTCTAACTATCACATATAATTGGATACCTATAAGTTACCCAAGTTATTCTTCTTTCATCCAAATAACTCTTTATTTTTAAATAAAATTATTCAGAAGTTTGCTTCTATAGTCATCAATTGAAGAAACTTAATATCTTGGATTGTATGAGATAATAGCATCTACCATAGGTTGATACTAAAAAGACTAGGAAACATTGAATAATATACCTTAATCATATCACCATTTAGCCATTGTCATGTCTACATTCTGAGGCATTTCTTTAGATTAAAAGGCACTACAAATTGAAAGTTAAGTTTGAGGATTTATTCATGAGGCAAAAATGTTAGACTCTTGTCTTCTTCTCTTCCTCACATCAGGTGCAACATTGACTTTTATTGGGTAGGAAAATTACCTTCAACATCTCCACTATCATCCTAACCACCAAAAAAAGAACTTTTACTACTAATTTCATAATTTTGTCTTTACCTTTTATCTTTCTCATGCTGATACTCTTTAAGAAAAGTTTTAATTTGTCATTTCACATCATGGCTCACTTTTTTTTACCTTTGATACTAGTCAAATATTTCTTTAATTTGGGAATTTCCTCACCTTTCAAATTTTTGTTACAATACAAACAAATGATATAATTCTTCATTTTAGGAACCAATCTAGCATGGGCCTAATATGGATCTTCGAATCTTGCTAAACCTGAAGCAGCTAAAATATTAGGAGTACTTGAACTTTCCTATATTTACCTATAAAATAAATTAAGACATATGTCAACTTTAAATTAATAATTTCATATAAAATAAAAAACAAATCCTAACACAAACTTATAAAGCAATATTGTCAGATGAAGACATTAATATTGCCTTCTTTACTTTTAAAAGATACATATTAGGTCAATAAAGAGAATTCAATGTCTATGAGAACTATCATTTAGTGCGCACGCGCACATGCGCGCGCGCACACACACACATGACTAATTACATTTGTTAAGTTATCACTTCCAAAATATACTACGTAAGGTGTTAAATATATATTTTTATTTCGTCCACAAGACACTATATTTGAGGAGAGAACGTACAAGTATAAGGTTTTTAATCTTAAAAGTTAAAAGAGGTTATCCACTACTTAATTCCTTCAAATAATTCCTATTTTAGAATCTGTATATTTTGTGGAGACTGTTGTTTAGTATTGTCTAACAAACTATTTATCAATGGCTGAAAAATATGAGCTTTCTACTTATGATTGTCACAAATTCAAAAAAGTCAAATTGCTTTAGGTCGTTTATTTTTCAATCTTCTCTTATAGGAATTATTTAAAGGAATTAAGTAGTGGATAACCTTTTTTAACTTTTAAGATTAAAAATGTTATATTAGTAGGTTCTCTCCTCACATATAATGTCTTATAGACAAAAGAAAAATATATATTTAATACCTCACTTTATATATTTTGAAGTGATAACTTGACATATGTAATTAGTCCCCCTTAAAGGAAAGAAACATATAAGAAAATAATATATTTAAGCTTAGTGGAATTTGCATATTAAATTATTATGAGACTAAACAATTTATTTGTTTAATTCTTAAGCATATACCTTCTAAAAAATATAATAAGATTAATTCATTCATTATATAATTAATAGGTCTTTTATTAGTTTATGTATTTCAGTTCCACAAAAAGCAAAAAAAATTAAATAAACAAACATTATATATAATATAATCTTCATTATCATTAAGTTGTCGGTATATAACGAAATAAATTAACAAGATATAACCCTAATAAAATCCAAATATGTACAAAAAAATAAAAAATAAAAAACACCCTTGTAAGCAAGGAGCTAGCGAGTACAACACTATGATACAGTCTGGAGCTGATGGTGGCATAACAGTAGTTGGTGAGATAGAGGCAAGGCTAAAGCATAAGCTGGTGAGTGTTGATAAACGTATGGGAAAAGAAAGAGGTTATTGTGATTGTGTTTAAAGAGAAAGCTAGAGGTGGTTGTTGAGAGTTGGTGAAAGAGACAAGCAAGAATGAGAGTTAGTGAGAGAGACAAATGAGAGTGAGAGTTAGCAATATAATGTAGTGAGAGTGAGAGTTGTTGTGACTGCTATCAACTAAGATATGAGAGAGAGAGACGCTAAGGAGTGAAGTTGTGAAGAGGAAAGGGAGAACGCCAAAGTATGCAATTGGATTTCTATTAGGGTTAGTACACAAAATCATTTCACTTTTGTGTTTTTGTAATTTGGTCTTAAAAACTTCCAATTTTGCAAGTTCATCCAATACAAAACTAGTATTTCAAATACTAACTGACACTAGCCGCTGGTACAACTTTAAAATTTAATGTATCATTTTTTGGCCAGTATGGTATGATAATATCATTATTGTTTGTATTTTTTTAAATAGCGAATAAACTATGCTTACTAAACAATAATCGTTTACATAAATTCACATACAACTTACAATAAGGAAAAATAAATGCAATAATGAGTCTTACAAAATAAAGTATATTTAGATCACAAAGCAAAAGATACATCTAAAGTCTAACTTAGATTAACTAACATACATTTGGACCAAGATAATGCCTTTTGACCTGTTACTAATTTGACTTAAACTAAGTCATTACACAAAGTTAGATTGAATGATGATCACCTATAGGTGGATCAATGACTTATTTATAAGTTGTTAATTTGTTAATTGTTTGTTTTATTTATACATAGACCTTAAATATTGTTAAGGAGTTGGTTGTAGTAGTGTTGTAAGTATTTTAGCTTTCTTTAATGTATTAATTAATAGTTATAATTTGTAAATTAACTTGCCAAAAAATAAAAATAAAAATAAAATTCTTCTCTGTGCATTAATGGAAAAACTTAAGAGAATTGGCACTGTATATGGTTTTGTTTACGATATCAGGGCAAGTTTTCCCTAAAATTGATCTTAAATCTTATATTTACTTAGTAAGGATTGGAATCAATAGGTAGAGATTTTGTAGAAGTTAAAGCTAATAGTGGCAATTTAAGAACTGCTAATAGGAAAAGTGATCTTAGATCTTATAGTTACTTAGTTAGGAATGGAATCAACAAGTAAAGATTTTATAGATCCTAAAGTTAATAGTGGTAAGCAAGAATTACTAACAGGAATAGTGAGTATAACTTACTTGATTTTCATAGTTGAGATCATCCAAGGATGATTCTTGTTATTGTACCTTTAAATGGTACAAATGATCATGAAGCCAAGCCATGGGGATAGCTCTTAAAGTCAAGTACAAGTTTGGATTTATAAGATTTATATTTTTGGCAAATCAGAGCAGGATTTAATCCTATATGCAGCAGAATAAACGCAAAATTTTTTTTTTTGATTTCTCAAAATCTATGTTCACTTAAATTCTATAACATGAATAACACATAAAACATAATAAAGCATCAATTTTAATTTATAACTTACTCTAAAGCTTGATCATTTTCTTGTTATTTTCCTTAAACTATTTCTAAAATTGGCTTATCTTAACCATCATAGCTACATAAGTGTCTAACCTTTAACGTTATCCACAAAACTTGTTAAGAGAAACCTACAACTATTGTATAGAGGTTTGGCAAGGAGTATTAGATCCTTTAGAGCTTAAGCTTATTTATAACAGGACTTGGACCTTTTAGTAATTTAATTGGAATAAAATTATAATTCCAATTAAACTCTAATTAGAATTATAATTAGATACCAATTGGACCTAAATAAGATCTAATATCTCATATTGGTCAATAGTTATTAAATATCTCATACTTCATCATAAAATTTCTTAAACTTTACAATCAAGTTGAACTTGATTAAAACACTTTTTCTCGCCTCAACTTGTTCTTTGTGTGTGACCTATTAGGTTCCTAAATATGTTGACAATAGATATAAATTACAACCTTGAATCATATTGAGGATTAGATAAATTAAAATCCTTTAGTTTATCTTTAATTTTCTAATTAAATAATTCACATTCGTAGATTTATATTAGCGTCTAATAATATATTATAACCACCCAAATATTTAGAAATGTCAAAGTGGTTTTAACTAACATTTTTTTGTATGATCTTTTCATATAATGAAATCATTTCATCATGTAGTATTCTAATTAGATATAAAGCATGAAAATAATGTTTACTCTATTTGAGTCTAATCATATTAATTCTTCACCATTAACGATTGATCCAATTAGTGACATTTATAAACTATTTAAAAAAAATCAATTCACCTTAGGTAAGGATTTTCCAAATCAATACTAATCTAAAATAACAAACATTATTTTAGGGTAATAAATCATATATTGATCACTCAACTACCTTCATATAGTTCATGCTATATCTAAAGGCTACCAACTCAGTTATTCTTGACTAGAATAAGTCTTAAGTAGTATCAAAACATAGCAATCCTTATATGAGATACTTTGGTCATTACAAGTTAAATGCTCACTTATACAATCATTACAATAAAAATTTGCACAGATATACAAGTATTGTTGCAAATTGATTTTTCATAAAGGGTTAATTTAGTGAACTTATTCTCTGACAAACACCTATACGTCCATTTAAGTATCTGCTTATTTGGCCAAAAGAGCAATTTAGTCCCTAACGTTTACACTAAAATTTGAGTTAGACCACAATGTTTTAGAGCATTCAAAATGAACCCTAATATTTGAAAAATGTTCAAAATAGCCCCTAATTGGACGGAATAACTGACAAAATTAGGTTTCTTTCAGTTAAATGCTGATGTGGATTTTTTAAAAATAATAAAGTGGGAACTGTACATAGGTGACATGATGTTTCTGATTTAAAAAAGAAGTGGGATCCACACATAGATGACATGATTTTTCTGATTTAAAAAAGAAGTGAGACCCACTTTAAGAGTAAACAGTGCGTGTTAGTGAAAGTAAACACAGAGGTTAGGCAATTTCACCACCTATTGTGATCTTGTAGGAGAGTAGAAAGCTAGATTAGTTATTGCAAAGAATGCTAAATGGAAAAGTCGAGAGGTGGTGTATCAATCACTTTAAGAGAGGCATTCGATTTAAGGTGGAAGTTGAAATCGTTTCCAAAGATTTCATCACCTCTTCTCTAACACCTGACCACCTCAAAAACCTATAAGCTCTTTATATTAAATCAGTTCATGCCAACCTATTATGTGCCTTTAGTACTCTTTTATCCTAAAAACCAAAACCCACATCCTGTCTTGCAATGATCAGTGATTCTAAGAAAATCCTTATCAGAAACTTTAACTGTAACATCCCGTTACTCATGTTAAGGCTAAAACAGTAAATGTGAGAGATTCACTGAGAGATTAGAAATGCATTTCATGCTTATGCATTATGTGATATGCTCATGCACATGAATATAGAATTTTTGCATATAAAGATGACTGTACATGGATTCATTAACATTCCGGGTATAATTGTTCATAAATGAGATTATTATTGAGAATTGTGGTTTATTTGTATTGAAAATTTATTTGGAGAGTGTAATTGTGGATTTAAAATTTTTAAAGAATTTTAAGAAAAATTTCTAAAAAATTAGGGTAATTTTTGGACTAGAAAAAATACCAAGTGGCAAAACAAATGATAAATGGTAGTAGAAATGGCAATGAAAATTTTGATAAATGACTGTAGGGTTTATTGACAAGTGTCTTTAAAAATTGGGAGATAATTAGAATAGAAAATAGATTTAGGTTATAAGAATTGGACATGTGGCAAGTGACATATGTCTTAAATCCACTAAAACTTTTAAAGCCCCTTTTTGTTACTCACCCATGATGTTTTTCATTAAAAGTCCATTAGGCGTTCTTTTTTTTTGCTCTCCCCATCTTCCTCTTCGTGGTTCTCTTCTCCTTCTTCATCATTTTTGTTTTTCTTGAATCTCTACCACCTCAACTTTGAAGATCGCACTTTCCTTCATTTGCCACTAGCTATTTGCTATCTTCTTCCTCATTGCCATAAGAAAACCTATCCTTACCTCCTTCAAGAAGATGATGAACGTTTGATTCTTAGGAGCTAGGGCTAGGGTTGTTTTTGAAGAATTTGAAATGAAACCAAGTAATTTATGCTTTAAATGTTATGGGTATTGTTAAAATGAAACTAAAATGATGAGAAATGTGGGATTGATGACTTGATTTTGTGAGTTGAATGTGTGTGACGTGGATGGTGAAAATATATGTAGATTTATTGTTTTTGTAATTTTTAATGATCCTTAATGACCCATGATTTGTTATAGAGATATTTTGGAAGTTGGATGATTCATGTAATGGTGTTAGGATGAGTGTAGAAAATCAATTATGAATAGGAAAATGTATGTGTTCTGTATTCGGTTAATGATCAAATATAGATCATGAATTGATTTATGAATGTTTTGGATTTGAAATGGAGTTGAGAATGAGAGTGATGAGGTAGAAAAGGTGATCTTGGTATGAGTTGTGTTAGGATAAGAGTTGGAAACAAAATTTGGTAGTTAGGATGGAAAATGTTGCAGCAACATAATCTTTGAGTATGCTTCAGTATTTTAGCCATAACTTCTTCAGTAGTTGTTCAATTGAGATGATTCTTAGTTTGGATTAAACTAGAGACATATGGATACATTTCTTATGAATACATTAAATTTAAATTCTGTCTTTAAGAGTCTCAAATTTTGACATGAAATTAGGAGCTGGGTGTAGCAAAATTTGTGGATGAATGTTTATGTTGTGTTATATTTTGAGTGTATGAGAATGTGCTATATTTTGGGTGTTTATGATCAAGTAGGGAATATGAAATGTGCATAGATGATGTTGAGTTAAAATTGGGTATCTTTGAAGAAGCTATCCATTGAGATGATGAATTAAATGAGTTGAGAATTGGGAGTGAATGAAATAGAATTGGTGTTTGAATGGTTATAGAGTGATAATTGCATAAGAAAAGGTGAATTTGGGAAGATTATGAGTGGAACTGAGGTTAGAATGGGTGTAGGATCCATCGGAGGGGTTTTGGAGAAGAAAAATTTAGTAAACCCGAAGGTTACATGGTCAGGTTGTGTAGATTCATACTGCCCGTGTGTTCCTGATGAAAAAAACACAATCTAACCCGAAAGAAACACAGTATGCCCGTGTAATTTCACATGACTGTGTGTTTCAAATTGATAGAATCTCTTCTTAGAGTCTTCATTAAAGTTGTATATCAAGAATTCCTCTTCGAAACCATCCTAAGGTAACCTTAATCCTACATCTCTAGCGAAAGTTATGCTAATTGTCCCAAAATAGGTACAATAGGAATGAGGATATAATCATGTTTGATTAATTTGGTCATAACTTCACCATCTGACCTCCAAATGAAGTGGATCTTAAACCAATAGATTCCTAACACATTTTTACATCTCTCCATGAAAAATTGTAGTATTATGAATTTATTTGGAAAATTTTGGTTGAAATAAAATGAGGGAATCTGTTGGAATAGTATGAACTGTGTGATTTCATTGAACACGTTTGGATATTTCGGTTATATCTTGATATTTAGTCATCCAAATGAGATGATTTTTGATTTGGAGTAAAGTAGAGAAATAGAGATACAAATTACATGAAGAAGTCAAATTGGGATATAGTCTCTAATTCTTCCAATTTCTGGATAGAAATTGAGTAGTATAAGAACAATATACTCAAAATTCAGCTTTGGAAAAATCTGAAAGTGATTCAATGAGTTATGAATTTTGATTTTGATGGTTTTATTGAGGTATAAACTTAAGTATAAATTATACTTAGGTGAGTTTCGAGATAGAATGAATTATATGATGAGGATAATGGAAAAATACCTGGGATTGTCATGAACATGCATGATACATATTTCATTGCATATATGTGCATTATTAAACACTTATAATTGTGGAAAAATGTGATATGTGTATGTTTTGCATGATATAAGGGAATGTATTAAGTGCCATCTTCCAGATGTTGCCGGGACTTCAAGGCAATAGCTTCTGAAGTAAACTGTGAGTAACTTAGATGGCTCTCTCGATTGATTGTTTATTTTTATTCTGTTTGAATTATTTGGATGAATGTGATTTGGTTGTGTTGGTTTCAGGACAGAAGGTTCGATGATTGCAATATGGGAATAAGATATTAAAGTGCTACTTGTTTGTGAATGTGACGAACTAAATATTTCATGACATGATTGATATTGATAGATGTATTCCATACATAAATGCATGATCGGAAAATGGCGGTTGTGACTTGAGTAGCCATTGAAACCGAACTTAGAGCTTCAAATGTGATTAAGAGCCAAAGGCTCGCTATATAAAATGAGCCCTGTGTCTCCAACGGATAAGGGACAGTATAAATGAGCCCGGTATCTACAATAGATATGGGACAGTTTAGGCACTCAGTCACAACAATGTAATAATTGGAAAAGAGTCACATGAGCATTCTATATGCATTTTGTTAAGTATGTTTGATTGATTGAAATGCTAAGTTGCCTATGCTTAAGTGATAAAGTGAAGTGTGATCAATTATGCAAAGATGTGAATAAATTGTTACATGTATTTATGTGATGCATAAATTGAGTGAACCATCAATGATGGTCACCTCATTGAGTTCGCAAAATTCATCAAAATTGCAACGTTGACATTTTAGGACCGAGAGACGACGTTAGCTACTGAGAGACGCTACAAGCAGTGTAGAGTTATGAATTGGGAAGATTTTTTGGACAAGTTAGATAGATTTTTTGTATTTTCCTCTTTCATATAGTAATTTTTTATATTAGGCTGTGATGTTATACTTATAGGAAATGTTGAAAGACATATTGTAGACCTTTGGTTTTTATGAAATGAAATGAGGAAATTTTGGTTTTTAAAATATTTTGGAATTCTTAATGATGTTTATAAGAGAACAAAGATGAATGATGCCATGATAAGTAAATGTTATGAATGAATGTAGTGCGCCATTATCATAGGTTATGTGCTTGAATGTCCTCTGGGCATCCTGGCATGTACCCTAAGATAAAGAGGCGCTACATTAACTTGATTTTAGCCTTTTGCTGGTAAACTTAGAGACATACGTTCCACCGATTATAATGATGAAGGAGCCTATTATATGGAGACTAGAGTCAACCTCAATATTTCTAAGTTCCTTAACAAACCTGATCATGTTACATTGTTGCTCAAATTGTCTTTGTGTGAGTTTAATTGGAACGAGCTGTCTCCAGGATTTCATCTTTTAACACCTTTAGGAAGCCTTATCTTTTTCAAACCCATTACTCCTTATTTGAAACTATATTTTATTCAACAATCCTAATTCCAATGTTTTTCATGTTGTCAAGTATAATTAGGGATCAATATTATTATATTTAGATGTATGTTATTTGTATCTATACAAGCAAGGACCTTTTAACAAAACAGTGCACTTGTTCATCCATGGTAGAGTATAGTAGCTCAAGATAGAAAAGAAACTTTTTGTTAATTTACTTCCTTTTTGAATTTTGCTCTTTTGGCCCTCATTTTATTCTATGAGATTGATGATTGACCTATAGCGAGTAAGTCAATATTTAGTATAGCAAGTACACAACGTAGCTATAATTATTACTAGTAAGTACAAGTCGATCCCATAGAGACTATGAATACTAATAATTACCCTTCCCTTATTATCTAGCCTACGGATTGATTTTAAATTTCTAATAAAAAGAAAATAAAACTAAACAATTAAAGAAAGAGAAAATGATAATGAATGCAAAGATAATAGAATTCACTTAGAAAACTATCATTATCAGAAATTAATATATAGGTTTGAATCCCTTTAAACCCTTAACAGATTAATCTTTTATCATATGATTGTTTTGTTAATGTACTAGACTGAGGAGACTCCTATAGTATGCTAGTAGCTGACCTTGAGTTTACTAATAACTAATCCTAAGGTTTCTAACTGAATTACTTGCGTTAAATTTTATAGGATAATGTTGATTTATCAATCCCTCTATTAGTTTTGACCCTAATCTGGAAGATTTATTTTATTCTATCTTAGAGTTGCAATCAACTCCTTTCAATTACGGTAGATCTATTTAACCTAGGATTTCTCAATCTCTATGTATAAAATTAGATTATAAATAAAGTATGTAATCAGATCCAATATAACAATCAAAATAATTGCTTTAATAAAAGAATCAATCATGTCAAAGTATTAATATAAGGTTCATCTAACCTAAATACTAACTAGACATTTAGTTATATATTATTGAACACAAAATCAAACATACAGTGAAAGAAAAAGTAGAAATAGTGAGTTCTTAATTCTAAATCTCCTTGATTGTCTTCTATCGAGTGTTCTTGTGATGTAGAGGCTTGATCTTAAATTTTGATGGATCTTTCGAAGAAATCTTTCTGTTTTCCACTTCCCTGAATCAAAATCGTCCCTTTTGAACATTCTCCACGTTTGGAAATCACCTCCCAAAGTCTCCTTCTTTCAATAACCACCGAAAATGTCTTTTTATATTAAAAACTAGGGTTTTGGGGAATTATACAATCTGGCACACGGTCGTGCACAGTTGTAAACTCCTTCCAAATTGTTGATTCTCAGTTTTATGTCACCTTTTCGTCCAAATTCTTTTCCTTTAAGTCCCTAAAGGAAATTATACTCTATAAACACATTTGATATTAATTAATTATCAAATATACAATAAAAGTATAAAATATCAAGCAAAATACATCAAATAGGAGTGGTAAAATATTGTCAACTATCCATCTATCAAACATCCCCACACTTAAGTTTTTGTTTGTCCTTAAGCAAGCTATAACTAAAATTATAAATTTCAAATCATCAATTCATCATCAATCTCAATCTGTCCATTCATACTATACGACATCATATCCTATCAAATCAAATTAATATACAAGCAGAATCTAAGTTATCATAAAATTAACTTCTTAAGCAATATTAATAGTAATCACATCAACAATTGCATTGAAATCAAAAGTTTAAATATTTACACCCTCATCAAGATGTCACTCTATGCACTCATGTGTTTAGAGTGAAAAGTATCAAAACTCTTAATTAATGCATATTAGAACTCTTACCATAGGTGTAAAAAACCTCGAAACTTTCCTTTCATTGAATATAAATTTTCATGTTTAGTGAATAGTATTTTAAGATGAATAGTAAATTTTTGTGAAATCCCAACCTATAAATAATGAAAAATATCTGGAATTAGTATTAGAGTTTAATGATATTGAAATGGATCCAAAATAATTCCTATAGGATGGATTTTGTGAGTTTTGAAAGTTTACGACTAAACTGCCCTTTTTGGAAAGTAATGGGTATTAATGATTTTAAACTCATGCAAAAAATTTTAAAGCATCAAATCAATAATAATTGACCCTAATTAGAGTATTTCATGGTCAATTTGAAAATAAGATAGTTATGGAATGTTTTTGGGATTTAATTCGATTAGTTGGTCAATTAAATGCATTAAAGGACAATTTGGTCTTTTTGTACTAATTAAGGGCAATTTAGTCTTTCTATATGATATTAGTGGATTGGTGAGTCATTAGAGATGACCAATGAGATGTGACATGTGTATGATGAGTCATTAGTGATGACAAATAGGAAGGTGACGTGTTATCCATTAAATGAGTATAAAAAGCAAAACTTAAGACATTTTGCTTCATTCTTTCAACATATACGTGAAAGTGAAACAAAAGAAGAAAAATAAGAGAAGAAAGAGTGAAGTTTCGGCCAAGGAGAGAAGAAGGAGGGTGCAGGTGATTTTTGATGGCTTTTGGAGCATGAATTGAAGAGAGCTTGATTAAGATTAAGTGTTCTTCAATTATCCAAAGGATTGAAAGAAAGTGATAAGTTTCCTAACCTAAATTTCTAGTTTTTAGAGGCCTTTTAGTGGGATAGATTTTCTTAAGATAAATGATGATTTTTGACTTGCCATAGAGTAGATAATTAGTTTGGAAGCATTTAAGGGATGAATATGACAAGAGAAAGAATTATGTTTAGTGAATGTTTGTATTTGGTTCTCAGATCACTTGAACCAGACATCTTGTTTTGACTATAACTTGGCTACAGACCTCCAAATCGAGTGATTCTAATTAGATATGAAACCTAATACATAGTGCTAAAAATTCCTAAAAGAGACCTTGACCTAGTTCTGGTTGAACCATATTGTAATTTGAGAATCAAAATGGTGATCTAATGTTGCCCCTATGTGGGGGCAACTTATGATGTTTTGTACATTTTTCTTAAATTAAAACTCAAATGTTCTGATTTTTGATGATATAGAAACTAGAAACGTAGGAGAACGATTGTCTAGAAGACCTCAAAGCCTAATTTGAACGTTTATTATGTGAAAAGTAAGGAGCAATTATAGGTATAGCTTATGGACATAGGTCATATCTGTGATTCATCATACATCATCATGATATGGTGAATTAAATTGAGTGAGATAGTGTTTTGAAATTAGAATTGGAAACGAAGAACAACAGGTTAGTTTTTGTAGTAAACAGAAATACGATTAGCATACGTGTTACACAATTAAATACTAATTTTGACTTTGGTTAAACCGAATTTATAATGTTAATGTCTTATTTTCGAATTTGGAAATAAATGCCTAAGTGAAATGCGCTTGTGTAGGTAAAGAAAAGACACAAAATGCGTGAGTGTGCTTGGCGATAAGTTGCTTAACGGTGAGTTCATTTTAAATGTATTTTACGAAAATGATTTCTATTATATCGTGAAGTGAATATGGATTATGAGTTTTATGTTAATGATGCATTATAAGTGAATATTGCTAGTACAATTTTATGTTTTTAGCAATCTACAAATTGAAGTTTGAAAGTTAAATCTTATATGATTTGAGTTTATATCGAGATGACTGATAAAAAGGAAATATCTTTTAGCCTATGATATACCGATAGGTTTTATACATATTAATATACTGGTGTATAATGATTAACTTAGTACGACTAAGTGAGGTAGAACTAGCTTCGTAACTAATGGTTGACTAGTCGCAAGTAAGCAATGTATAACCAACTTTGTAATTAGTAGTTGACCAGTTGCAGGTAAGCGATGCAGAACTAGCTTCGTAACTACTAATGTATAATGATTATTCTAGTGCGAGTAAGTGATGTAGAACCAGCTCCGTTACTAGTGATTAACCAGTCGTGGGTAAGCGATGTAGAACCAGCTCTGTGACTTTATTCCTGAGGTTACCATATGGAAAAGAAGTTAGTGATAAGCTACATCATGTAAGAAATTCATGATATTTTTAATTTTGTCACTATTTATTTGAAAAGAGATTTAAGAAACTTGATTTCGAGAAGCATATATGTTTTATATTAAATATTGAATTATGCAAATTAAGATGAATTTGTTTTAGGGAGGTTTAAATAGTTAAATATGATTTGAATAGAAATTCTAACACTCACAGTGTAGCACCCTACTCTTGCAAGACACGTGCCCGACATCTTGAGTGATATTTGAGTCTGTGCCCCGCGAGGGTGACATGCTAGAGCACTCAATCATTCAAAAATCAGTATAAATTTTTTTTGAAACAACACCAGACATATGCGGAAATAATAACCAATTTTTAATTTTGAAACCACAACTGTAAAGTGCAGAAATCAATAACCAAATCGGGCCCATTTTATTTCGTAAACATTTCCCATCATAGCAAAACAAAATATATGCAACTCATTGAAAATTTGCTTTCCATTTGGGCCCATTACAATTTCAACATAAATACTTTTGCATACACATTGTGCAAAATTTTCTGAATACGTTAATTAATACAAAAAATTGCGAAAATTATACAATTCAATACAAAAGTAAAAAATACATTGCAAACGCGAACGGATCCCAACCTCTATCCTTTACTTGTATGCTGTAGGGATACTCCCGTTTGCCTAACGGGTATTCTTCTAATCCTTAAAAATATTTGCAAATTTTGGGTGAGTTTTTGTGAACTCAATGAGTGACCATCATCAATGACTCACCCAGTCACATAACACATAAATCACATTCACATCATTTCACGTTTCACACTTCGTATTCAATATAATTTAATCAGTCATAATATGCACATGCGAAGCACATGAGACCCATTTTTCATTTATTACTTTGTTGTGATCGAATACCTAAACTGTCCCATATAGTGCTCATTGATAACTGTCCCATATAGGGCTCATTAAATGTTGAGCCTGAGGTTCTGATTCACTTTTGAGCTCGAAGCTCATTTTCACTCGTTGAGCTTTAAGCTCTGATCGGTAGCTACTCTGGTCACAACAACCATTATGTTTCATGCATTCATGGGATGGAGTGCCTCAATCCCATTTACCAATTCTCATTCACTAACATTCACATATCATTGGACCTTAGTCTGGCATTCAACATTAAAGTTGAGAATCACACTTTCATTCATATGCAAAAGCACATTCAATACACATTTATCATTAGACCGTGGCCTTGCATTTAACAGTTAAACTATGCACACTTATTTTGTTGGCCCCTGAAATTTTTTTTATTTAATTAAGCATGTCTAAATTACTTTGAGGTTTTAGCTCTTAAGAAATGAAAATTTTAATGAGGGACTACGTTTAAATTAGAGTGGAGTATGTTGCTAGACATCAAAAAGAATAAGAGGGCTTGGGGCAATTTGGGTAGATCATTAATGTTTTTAAGGGTTAAATGTTAAGTCAAAACAGACTTTACGTATTAAATAATTTTGATGACAAACAAAGAGAAATATTAAAATGAAAAGTAG
>JANVCQ010000034.1:0-16054 GCA_025531925.1 Erythroxylum plowmanianum | reverse complement strand
AACCAACTTAAGCACAAAAATCATGAATTAGGAGTCAACAAGTGCATAATTACTTAAGAAAATAGGGCCAATTTATAATATAAATTTGGCTCAATCACTATAAGATAAAATATGATAAGCCAATAAAGGCTATTGGATACATAGATACTAGACCTTTTTGAAGTGTTATGAAGCCTAACATCTTACCTCCCTAAAGTTTGGATATCATATGATGAATACTTTACTACTACTGATGGTAATTGATTCAAAATTGCGTTTATCACAAAAATATAAATTGGGATAAGGTTTTTCCTAATTGTTTTATATGGACTAAAGTTCTTTGCAATCATTTACCTGGCCTAGATATCCTAATTGGTATGGATGTATATTGCAAGGCATCTCTGTTGCAAATTCTACCTATTAGTATCAAATGTTGAGCCAATTTTAGTGCTTATACTGATATACACATCATTTTCTAACTCACTCAGGTACCTTCTCAATATGAAGTATTGAAAGATCAATTTTTGGAGCACTATCCTGAGAACCATGCATAGTTCTTACCCTTATCCTCTTTGGAATAATCCATAATTCTTCATTCATTTACCTTTCAAAAAGAATGAGAATTTCAATCCTACCAAGGCCACTCATCCTGGAATGAATCCTGATGATTTAAAGCTAGCATAAGATGATTATGTTATCTTATTTTAATAAGGATTAATTGAGCCCACATGATCAAATTGGGCTTGTTAAGCTTTTTATGTTATCAAAACAACTAAACAATGAAAGTTAGTCATTGACTACAAACCTCTTAATGCATTCATACAAGATGATAAGTTTCCGTTACCAAAGATCAACACTCAAGTCTTGTTTTTAAAAGAAGCAAAAATCTTTTTAACTTAAAAGCAGGTTTTTGGCAATTGGAAATAGACCCACAAGAAAGGTATAAGATAAGTTTTTTGCATTCCAATGCTCAATACAAATTGATTGTCATGTCATTTACACTGAAAGATGCCCCATCACTATTTCAAAAGGCTATGAAAAAGATCTATGACCCTATTCTTGCTAGTTCCTTGATCTACATTGATAACATTCTACTATATTCTAATACCCATAAAGATCATTAGGTACTACTCCAATCTTTTTTAGATCTTACAAAATAATATGGAATTATACTCTCAACCACAAAAATTCACATTGGATTAACCCAGATAGAATTTTTGGGTATGAACTTGTATAAAGGATTTTATCAACCCAACCTACATATTTCTAGTGAATTGTTACATTTTCCTTATGAAATATCAATCCAAAGAAAATCCAACAATTTCTTAGGATCATTAATTACATCAAGGATTTTATTCCACACATGACTGATTATACAAGTTCCTTAACAAGATTCCTAAGAAAGAATCTACTACTCTAAAGTAGAGAGTAAACCAAAGCTGTGCAATATTTAAACTAAGCGAGTTTGCATCCACCCTCTTTAAAGATTCCTGATAAAAATCAAAAAGCATTACACACTATTTACAAATAAATTTTGGTGGTAAACAAGGGCATTTAAATTTTTAATTTCCAGCTCAGCCTTTATGATTTTGTGGTAGAAATGGATAACACGTCATTCCTAAAGATTCTTAAGTTCAATAAGAAAATATTACCTAATAACCAATTACTTCATTGGACAGATTGGATCTTTCACTATAGATTCACAATCCACCATATTAAAGGTCATCACAACGTGTTAATTGATTTTCTCTCAATACCTAGAAATGCAATCCAATTTCTTACTCCCATCTTGAAAAACCCAATTACACTCTTCATTCTCCCAGTTATGGATTTCCCATTTTATGCCAGAATTAAGAAATGTTTTCCTCCAATAACCAAAAAACCTCCTCAAAACATGGATGAAATTGTTGTTCTTTTATGCAAGAGTCATTGTTATTACCTTCATCTTGTTCTCAACACCTTAAGCATTCCTCTACATCCACATAACTTTGACATCTTGGCACCATATTTCACTCTGCATCATCTCTATGATTTCCTTCCTGAACCCACTATGTGACATCTCTGGGCTTTATTTGCCTTCTATGCCTGCCCTATTGCTTTATCTCTATTTCATTTTTACCGTCTTTTAGCTAATCCTTCCAACGTATATTCTCTATTGTGGACATTCTTAGAATGGTTCCAACCATTGGCAAATCGGCATATCCAATTAGGTCAGATACTCAATAGCTACCAATTATAGAGCATTCCTCTGATAGATCAAAAACCTCAGTCTTTGTTCATTATCCATCGTCCTTATAGCATGACTGAAAATGGTTAAGTTTACACCATTAATCATTTTCGAATCTGAAAGACATACGTTGACTGGCCTAAAAACTAGAAAGACATAATCTATGATCTTTACCATTTTCTCGATCACTTTAATCATCATCCAAAATTTAGTAAACTTATCGCTTGAATATCTCTAGGCCCAAACCCTGGAGGCTTTGCTTCATTAGAGCCTATTTCACCAACTGTTGAATATTAGTCTTATGTTGACTAGTTTGCTGACATAGGTTTTACTGTCATGGCAGGAGAGTTACCATGTGCACCTGGATATGAACCAAGAAAACTTATGAAATTGGAGAAAGCTTAACTACTCATAAGTCTAAAGAAGAGCCTAAATACATTCCTAACTATTTCCAAAATGCTTAAGATTCGTGGCTCCTAGTTTGAAAAGATTTCGAAATAGCCCATTTCATTAAAGGAATGAAAAATTTTGATGATCACATTTCTGTATATGATGATGATTGTAGGCCTTAATCTTTATCTACACCACCCTCTTGAGAGATTTTATACCCTCTTGAGAGATTTTATCTTATCCTTTAGGAATATTATTAGGACCTAGTGTTTTCCAATAATTTTTACTTTTATTATGCTTTTTTATATTTTAATTTACATTATTGTACTATTTAAGGTTGATATTTAAAAGTTGTTTGTCTTGTTCTCTCTTGTTTAGCCTATAAAAACAAGGCTTCTCTTCCTTTGTAATAATGTCTTATGCCCACATAGTTAATCAATAACATGAAGTGTGTTTTCTATCTTATAGCTTTCTTCTATATTTTTTCTTTCCTGAAAGCTTGATTCTTAAATAATATAGTTACAATTGTACAGAAAGATAAGTATGTTCTATACTTGTCTCTTTATGAGGATCCTGTTTTTCATAAAGTCTTGGATTATAAATCCTGATTGAGGTCTAAGTTATACGAGAAAAGATTGGTCAATTCAGATCCCTACTAGGTAGGCTTTGAGAGTTGACATTGGATAAGAGAAGGTAAGCTTGTGTCTCGGCTAGCATAACTGGAATCTCAACTATAGTCATCTTTGTATGATCTTAATCTTTAACAGAGATTCAGATATCAAAATTATTTCAAATGTATATGGGCTAGAAACCTATGATAAAACTCTCTTAAAGCTTATTAGTGAAATATTCCATTAACCTATAAGTTACAGTAAGAAGAGTCTTCCTCAATTTATGTGGTCGAATAATGTCACATACTTGAAAGATTTCTATCATCCCTATAGCTCTCTAACTAAGGGTTGCCTTTATGGGTTCAAACATGTTGCGTGTACCAATGTAAGCATTAAAATTGACTAAAGATTTGATACTAGTAAGTAGAATTTGAAACGGAGATGTCTTACAACAGACATCTATAACAATCAAGAGATATAGGAGTCTTTGATAATGTATTAAGAAGAAAAATTGTACAATATCATGAATTTATGGTGACAAAATAGAGAAAAGAAACGAGTAAAGTAAATTAGCGGGTATCACTATTAATAAGGAAGATAAATTAAGGAGTATTAATAATACCTCGGATATAGGTATATAAATTATAAAAGATGATGTTATTTAGTGTTAAAAATAAAAAAATTTACAAAATCCTTAAAGGTCCATCTAGCTTACCTGATGCAAGAATCAATACATAGCACAGGAAAAAGTTGACCCTGTAGCTTTTGGTACTTAGCCACGCCAGCAACTTGAACGTTAGTTGGAATGCGGCTAATCCTCGGCCGCCGTGAATTACCCAACGTCATCAAATCTTATTTTATGACAATTGAGAGGTAAAGAAGACAGCCCATTTCAGATTCAACGCCGGTTCCCATCAATGATTTATTACCTAAATTAATAAATAATTAAGAAATAAATTAAAGAGGTCGTTACAGTACATATTGGCATTGACCCTATGGATTATGTTTAAGGTTGAAACAAGTGATATAAAGTATTAAACAGTAGCAGGTATAGTACAATTTTCACGAGATATTTACGTATTTGGTATACAACTTGTTGATTGAGACATTTATGTATTTGGTTATAAGACGTGTTAATCGACATCACAGAAGTAGAGGTGCAACCAAGTATAGATATTTGGCCAAACAAAAGAGCAACGCAAACGTTCTTGTCCATCCAACACCACCAAATTACAAATTGCCAGATTGGATTCAAGCGGCCTCCATGCATGCAAAATAGATTCTATGAATTTTATTTTAAGTGCGTTATAAATTATATATTTTAAACAAATTATTTAATAAATTAGTGATTTGATCAATCTACTGAGGCCAAGGCCAAGTTAGAGGAACATGCGAGGACAATAATGGAAAAGAAATCCAACAGTAATGTCCATTATGGTCAATTAAAAATAACCAACCAACTAACCTAAATGTGAACCTACTCAGCTTAGACAAAACACCACCACTCCGTGTCTCCGTCTGTTGATACGGACTAAATTCTCGCTCTTTCGCACTCTCACACTCGTTTTCAACTCCTCTTGGTGTCGTCGCTTCATTCGCAGCGTTCTCTATGGCCTCAATCTCGGGCCTCTGTTCCTCTTCTCCATCTCTCAAACCCAAAACCCACCTCTCTAAAACCTCTCTCAACCCTCCACCCCTTAAATACTCTCTCCCTTTCTCAACTCGCTCTCGACTAGCTCCGATCCGCTCCGTCGCTCGAGAGGTGCCCGCTGGTTTAGCCGAAACCAATGATAAGATCCCGGTAAATGAGAAGCGAGGATTGGAGAAAGACTCCAGTGTGCTGTGGAGAAGATATGTTGACTGGTTGTACCAACATAAAGAGCTGGGGCTTTACTTGGACGTCAGTCGAATTGGGTTCACCGATGAGTTCGTGGCGGAGATGGAGCCCAGATTTCAAAAGGCATTTAAAGCCATGGACGAGCTTGAAAAGGGCGCGATTGCCAATCCCGATGAAGGTCGGATGGTGGGTCATTACTGGTTGAGGAACTCGAGTTTGGCTCCTAAATCTTTCTTGAAGACGCAGATCGATAAGACGCTTGATACTGTTTGTGATTTTGCTCATCAAGTCGTCAGTGGTAAGGTCAGTTTTTGTTGTAAGGAAATGGGGTTCTTGTTCTACTTCTTCCATTCTTATTAGTTTAGTGATCAGCATTTGGGTTGTAATGCTTAGCCTGATTGATGTCGATTATGGGTTATTGATTTTTCTTACTACCTTGTTTTGTAGTAAGTTTAATGCTGGTTGGTGGGAAATGCTTTTCCAATAGGAATTCCATGTCAAATTACCATATTTAAATAATATCCACTGGTCTTCTAATGGAATGGAGATTATACATTGCGTGTTGGATCAGGCCTTAGCTTGGCTAGCTTTTTGCATGGAGTTGTTCTCGTTTGAGATTTTAAGTGCGTGTATTCTCATTGAATGCCTTTTATAATTGGGATTACTTTTCGATTGATTCTTTTGTTTCCTGCTGTTGGATATTTACAGTATTAGTGGTTCATTCTTCTTTCCTCGTGGAATTTGCAGATTAAGCCCGCATCTTCACCAGAGGGCCACTTCACTTCAGTGCTTTCTGTAGGGATTGGAGGTTCAGCGCTTGGACCACAGTTTGTTGCGGAGGCTCTGGCCCCTGATAATCCTCCTCTTAAGGTCTGGCACTAAAACGTTATGCCTTTTTCTAATTAGAAGCAGAAATATATGTCTTTTGCATCATCTTGCTTTATACTCTTAACGCCAATAGGTTGTCCAGCAAGCTGATTTTCCTGCATTATGAATCCATCACTCCATGAACGTTCCTGAAGTTGTTATATTCTATGTTCTTCTGCCCCCATGAAGCAAAAATATACATGCTAGAGTAACTATTTTGCTATGCCTTCGGATACACTCTCTCCCTCTTATTGTCAGTTCTTTTTTTTTTCCTCATGTTGATTGGTAAACTTTTTTTTTCTCAAATGAGGAAATCATTGTACTATGTATATTCTTAGGAAATTAGTGTGCTTTTTAGTTTTAAATGTTCTTTTGTTTGTGGAAGAAAGATGGTCACTGCATTGCATATTTTACTGTAGAGAACATCATTTACTAACAAATGTACCTTCTCACTCTCATGTATTGACCTTTGAAGATGAGAATCTCAGTTCCCTTCTTTAACTAATTTCCTAATGTCAGTTAATCTGTCCAATCAGGACTTAGCATTATCTTTCACTTATCCTCAAAAAATTATTTTGCATAGTTACTGCCCTCCATTTTAAGAAACCTTTATATTGTGGTTGATGATTTTCTTGTCTTATTGCAGATAAGATTCATTGATAATACAGATCCAGCTGGCATTGATCATCAGATTGCCCAGCTTGGCCCAGAGCTGGCTTCAACGCTTGTAATTGTCATATCAAAGGTTCTCTACTTATACCATGCTTCTTTCTGAAAGATAGGGTCATAGGTGAATGCAATTATGTTTCTGAAAGATATGCAAGCACATTTATTCATGCATATATGTGTGCAATTTTTGTTAACATTCTTACAAGTAATTGTATATGCATGCAATTATAATTCATTTCATCTCTTTGCAGAGTGGAGGTACCCCTGAAACAAGAAATGGTTTGTTAGAAGTACAGAAGGCCTTTCGTGAAGCTGGCCTGGATTTTTCAAAACAGGTTTTGACCTCAGGTTCTTGTTCTGATATCATTGATTTTCCTCTTAAGAATCCAAAGTTTATTTTTTGTTACTAAATTGGAACAAGGATTGATGAAACCTTCGTGAAACAGCTGCTCATTATTTTAATAAATCTACATTGTTGAAATTCTTAACTGTGTAGCAAATGTGTTATCATGGTTTTCATGCTTTTGTTGACTTCATGTGGTGATAAGCAGAACAATGATTTACAATTGATTATTGATGACTCTAGTCCTGTACAATAAACACTTTAACCAAATATTCCGTTTGCATTTTTACTTTGTCTTTTGTAAAATGCTGATGACATGAGAATTCATTTATTTTGCTCAGTACATAGTTCACGGCTGAGCTTTGCTGCATTATTTGATTTGGAGCTGCACTTAGTTTACTCATGGTTAACTGTATGCAGGGTGTTGCAATAACACAAGAAAATTCATTGCTAGACAACACAGCAAGAATTGAGGGTTGGTTAGCTAGATTCCCTATGTTTGATTGGGTGGGTGGTAGGACATCAGAAATGTCTGCAGTTGGCTTACTTCCTGCTGCACTTCAGGTAAATGATCCTTAACTCCCAAGCTGATAATTTCTTCTTATTTTTTCAATTTTGCATGTATAAATTGCCTTACATGATCTATGTTCCAGGGGATTGACATCAGAGAAATGCTTGTGGGTGCATCACTGATGGATGAGGAAACTAGGTCCACGGTGGTAAGTGTTGGGTCTTAAATATTTCACAGAATTTAACTTCTTATGATTGAAGAGGATTCCACAATTCTTGATTCAAAGTTTGCAGTTTTTACTTATTGCTCTTCCTTGTGAGTCCCAGTTAGTTGCATTTCTTTATTATTTTTTCTTGAGGACCTTTGTTGCCAATACGATACTTGTTCTCTAGCTTCTGCAGCCCAGTAAAAGTTAATAGGGATTTATCTGAACCTGATTCTAATGAGATTCATTTTATGTATGTATGATAAGCATCTTCATATGGGTTTAACTTTGAAGTCCGAACTTTGAAGTCCGTCACTTCTCAGCTAATGTAATTTTGGTTCTCATAGCAGACCCATAGCAACTGAAGCTTTATAATATAGGTTCCTAATGAGGTTTGTAATATAGCAAAGTTAATGATGTAGATTTAATGTTATTTACTTTCCAAGCACAAGTTTGTACCTTTGAAAAGGATGAAGAGTGTTAAAAGTGCACTCCTTTGTCTACTACGCTTATTATCGGTAGCTTTTTATTATGGATTGAACCATTTCATGCCTCTTAGTAATGCTTTTTGTCTCCTTCAGCTTAAAAACAACCCTGCTGCTTTGCTAGCATTATGCTGGTACTGGGCTTCTGATGGGGTTGGATCCAAGGTACTTTTTTTTTCCCCTACTTAAGGGAGAAGTGATAATTATGTGACTTTTGAAAAAGAAGAAATGAATCATTTTTTTTTCTTGACACATTTCTGCAGGACATGGTTGTCCTTCCATACAAGGATAGCTTGTTACTATTTAGTAGATATTTGCAGCAGCTGGTTATGGAATCGCTTGGAAAGGAGTTTGACCTGGATCGTAATCAGGTAAGTACAGTCAATCAGAGGACTTATTTAACTTTCTCTTCTCATTTTTTTCTTTTTTGGTTTGTTAATTTGACAATTGTTTATGTTAACTGTACTTTCTGAATGCAATGTTTTCATCTTGGAAATTAACAAATGTTTTAAAAAATCGTTAAATCATATGTAATCTTGATTGATTGTGATATTCACTTCCATTTTGAGGTTTGGAGAAACTTTTTTGTTTTTGATTCCTAGTAGCATCTTTGTGTTTTTGGATGATGAGACATATCATTTCACAGGTTAATCAAGGACTCACTGTTTATGGAAATAAAGGAAGCACAGATCAACACGCGTGAGTTTTATTTTATCTCGTTTAACACCATTTGATAAAGTTGTTAACACTGTCTCAGCCGAAGTTTGATTCATTGCTTTATTTGATTTTATAGCTATATTCAACAATTGAGAGAGGGTGTTCACAATTTCTTTGTGACATTCATTGAAGTCCTTCGTGATAGACCTCCTGGCCATGATTGGGAGCTTGAACCAGGTGTCACATCTGGTGACTACCTATTTGGCATGCTTCAGGTTAGACATACAATAACATACCATTTTATGAATGCTACTAGCTTCATAAGCACTCATGAAAGTTCAACTTCACTTTTTTAAATTGATAAATGCGTAGCATGTTCGTTATCAAAACTTATTTGAGTTGATGCAGGGAACTAGGTCAGCTCTGTATGCTAATGACCGGGAGTCTATTACAGTCACTGTGCAAGAAGTGACGCCAAGGAGCGTAGGAGCTATGATTGCTCTTTATGAGCGAGCAGTTGGAATATATGCCTCCCTCATCAACATAAATGCTTACCATCAACCTGGTTAATATATTTATTTTCTTGAGAAGAAATTAAATCTGACAGTGAAGTTGTGTTCAATAAACTCACTGTTTTTTATTTGTGTTCTATAAACTCGCTGTTTTTGATAGCTTATTGTGTTGGTGTCTATGTCTGCACTTAATAATTTTAGGTGTGGAAGCTGGAAAAAAGGCTGCTGGAGAAGTATTGGCTCTTCAGAAGCGGGTTTTGGCGGTACTTAACGAAGCAAGGTAAAATTCTGAAAGTAATAGTTCAGAGATAATTCTTTTTTTCTCTTTTCATTCCTCTTAGTACTTAAAATGTTTGAATAAAGTCCTTGTTGTTAACTCTGTAAAACAATTTGCTAATATTTTTTATCACTAAATTTATCATCATATTTAAATAATAGAAGAATTTAAATAAGAAATTGTACTGAGAGGATTGGAAACAAGTATAATAAAAAGAGGATTACTAAATTTTTTTGAACCAAGTTGACAAAAAGATTACAAAGTGAGAGGACTGTTATGATAAATAAGTAACCAAGTTGAAGAAAGGTTTGCTTTGTTTTTACCAATATTACTAGGCCTAAAGTAGAAGCAATTAAAGTAGGGCAATTGAAATGTGAAACAAGTAGGAGGACCAAAAAATTGATTTATCCCTTAATGGTGAATGTATATGTTGTGACTGCTGTGTCTGTTTTCTGGCATGCGGGAAATCTATAAATGACCATCAGGGTCTTCAATGAAGTCTTTGTTGAAATGCCCTGCTAGTATGGACCAGATAAGATAAGTGAATATATGAACATGAAAAGAAATGTCCTTTCATTTTCCAAAATATGCGTTATCATGAACCAGATCATGGTAAGACAGCATGAAATTGTGAAGGCATTTTCTATATCAAGAGAAGTTCTAGAAGAATGGATCAACTGCTTCTTGCAATTGATACATCTGAATCTTCTTCTGGGTGCTGAGACTGGACTTAAACTGACAAATACAGGCTCAAATTTTGATCCTTGTGGGGTGTATTTGCCACAAAAAAAAAAAGGCTAATGTCTTCATGTGAACCATTGACTTAGGTTAACAATGGAATTCCTGCTTGGGTTTTTTTCGTTTACCCCTTAATGTTTGGCTCACTGCAAGTGTTAGCTTGCTGATTATGATCATCGTGCTCTTTCTCCTTCCCAGCTGCAAGGAGCCTGTTGAACCATTGACGCTTGAGGACGTAGCTGACCGCTGCCATGCTCCTGAAGATGTATGTCAATTATTATCATTGCCAAAGTACCTAAAGCAATTAGTCTTTGTTTCGGTTAACGTTTTCTTTACTCCTTACTGCAGATTGAAATGATATACAAGATTATCGCACACATGGCGGCCAATGACAGAGCACTTATAGCCGAGGGTAGTTGCGGTTCACCTCGCAGCATCAAAGTTTTCCTTGGGGAATGTAATGTTGATGAGTTGTATGCTTAAAACAAGTAAACAAGCCAAGTCTTTGTTGCTTAAAACAGCTCCAATGACATTATTGGTTGTAGTACATGGAACACTTTAGTTTTTTCCTTTCCCTTGGATTGGGGAGATCTTTGCAATAACAGGTGCGATTTGTCTGAGATCAAAAGTGTATGCTTTGAATGTCACTTCCTAATCTTCAGAGTCCGCTTTGGGGCATTCAGCTCACCAGATGACCGACAACAGGGGTTTCGGCCTTGGTTGGTTGGTGAGTAGGAGCATTTGGGGTTTTGGCCTTGGTTGGTTGGTGAGTAGGAGCATGTGTTTGACATGGTGAGCTAACTTTCTAGCTAGGCTATTGTAAGCTTATTGTCTCGTAGTGGTAGTTGGTGCCTTGGTGGGCTCGCCATTTCAATCATTGTCATTCCTGGTACTGATACCCAGTTAATGTTGTTCTGAAATGGTATGCCTCGGCCGAAAGCACTGATTCGGACTTGGGAGTTGGGACCCACGAGGTAGCACCGAACTTTCAATCTCAACGAGGAGATTATTAAAAAAGAAAAAAGGCGACAATAAGAAAGTCCCATCCCATCTCATCTCTTACAAAAACTCGCGAGTAATTTCATGGAACTCACAAATGCATATTTATTATTTAAAATTCTATTTTTTTCTAATTTACAGACGCAAATATCTTATCCAATTTGTCTTTACCAACCCTTTTTTTTCCTCCCTTACGTAATTGATGGAACCTAAACCTTATCTAATACTGATATTCATAAATTAGTTTTAAAAAAATTTCCATCGTAATGACCAAAATATCCTTTAATTCTCTTGCATCATATGACTTTTTGCAATCTATTGGATCAATAAAACAATCATAATATACAGTAGTTATTATTCACATAGACTATTATCATCAGTTCTCATAATTAAATACAAGACTAACAAGGGTCACTGCAGTCATACACTATTAATTCAATATAATCCCTTCCATGTCGCACTATACTAGCCCTTCTTCTTAATCATGATTATTAATGGGAAGTACAAAAAGGATTTAACATTTAGTTCTATTTTTAACAACATATTTCACTATCAAATACATAGAGAATTAAACATAAAATTTAGAAATAATATATTCATTATAACAACATATTTCACAATCAAATACATATAGAATTAAACATAAAATTCAGAAATAATACATTTATTAATGTGTAAAGGGTGTCAAATGCATAATAAGAGCTAACAAAGCAGTATTGTCTAAAAATCATCAATACAGATAATGCTTGTATTCTTTATATGATCAGAAAATATTTTAGATAATAACCCTTTTTGTCAAAAGGTCAACCAATATAAGATTGATGCTAATATGTTTCATTAAACCTTTACATTTTTCAACTTCCTCTTTAATGACAAATTATTTCAGTTTCATGTGTTTAGAAGTATTTGTCATTCTTAAAAAAGAAAGCTAATGTAGAACTATCGTAGTAATTTTTTAGTGGCTTGGTTATACTATCGATAATGTCAAGCGCTAAAATAAAATTATGCATCCATTTAGCTTAAATCATAGCCTGAAAGCAAGTCACCAACTTAGCCTCTATAGTGGATACAATAATTACTTTTGCACTCTTCCAAGAGATATCTCCTTTAGCTAACAAATAAATGTAGCCAAATGTGAATTTTCTTGTATCTACATAGCTAGCAAAGTTTGAATCTTAGTATTCAACCATTTCAAGATGATCAAATCTCCTAAAAGTGAGCATATGTTCTTTAGTTCCCCATAGATATCTTAAAGCTTTCTTTGTAGCTTTCTAGTGATCCATATTAGGATTACTCTAGTATCTCCCCAACATCTCAATTGTAAAGCTTATGTTTGGTATGGTATATATTTGAACATACATTAGGCTCTCAACCATTGATGTATTTGGAATTGATTATATTTACTTCCATTCTAAATCACTTTCTGGACATTGCTTGAGGCTAAGATTGTCGTCTTTGTAAATAAAAATTGGTGATGCTAAACCCTTTTCCATCTTACATATCTCTAATATAGGTTTTTTAGACAATCAAGTAATTCTTATGATTTATCATAAAATATTTCTATTCCTATCATATATGTTGCCATACTCATATCTTTTATGTCAAAATGACTTGAGAGAAATTTCTTAACTTCAATTAATAGACCATGATGATTAGCTACAAGCAAGATTTCATCAACATACAAAGTAGAAAGATAAACTTACTCCCTCAAATCTTCAGATATGTACTTCAATTAATGGTGTTTTCTTTAAATCCAAAGAAAACAATAGTATCATTAAATTTAAGATATCATTTTCAAGAAGTTTGTTTAAGCCCGTATATTTACTTCTTCAATTTACACACCATATGTTCCTTTCCATTCTTTATAAACTCCAGTGGTTGGTCCACATATGCGTCTTCCTTTAAATCCCCATTCAAAAAGGCAATTTTCACAACCATTTGGTGCATTTTGAAGTTAGAATCAGCCACTAAAGCTATAATAACTCCTAGTGAATCTTTCTTAGAGATTGGTAAGAAAGTCTCCTCGTAATCAATACCATATTTCTGAGTAAATCTTTTAGTAACTAGTCTAACCTTGTAACATTCTAGGTTATTAAGAGATTCACGTTTGGTTTTAAAAACCTTCTTAATGATATTTTTATGATTAGTCTACTATAGGCCATTCACTTCATGTTCAATTTTATTATGAACAGTGTGTTCATTAATTTAATGTTCTCCATGATTATTAGGTTGTTCAATAATTTGTGGAATAACAACTTGAGTAGGTGAACACAAGTCATAGGGCCTTGCACTTCCATTTCTTGAATACATGTTGTTTCACTCCCATTAGCCTTACCATACTTAATGAACCTGACATTCCTAATTTCTAAAATTCTTGTAGTATAGCTAAACCCTTTATACTTCTTTGGATAACCAATGAAATAACCATTGATTGTTCTTATATCGAGTTTCTGGCTGCATTGTAAAAGCAAATATACAGGTTTCTTAAACAAAATTTCATTCTAGTCTACAGTTTAAAGAGAGTCTTGAGAATTGCCTTACTAAGAACTATATTCATCAAGTATATGGCAATATTTAGAGCATATGTCCACAAGGAGTAGGTAAAGATGAATTGCACATCATACTCCTAACCATATCTAACAAAGTTATATTATTTATTTTAGTCACACTATTTTGTTGTGGTGTGCCTAATATTATATATTGCACACAAATATAAAAGGATTAAGATTTTGATAACTTTCATCATACTTACCATAATATTTTCATCCATCAGACCTAATTATTTTCACTTTTCTGTCTAATTGCCCTTTAACCTCATTAGTTTAAACCTCCAAGGTATTTAGAAAATGAGATTTATCATGTAGAAAATAGACATATACATAACAAAAATAGTCATCTATAAATATGATAAAATATTTTTTTATTAAAAAGTAGACATATCAAATGGTCTACACACACCAGTTTAAAATATTTCTTGAAGCTAATTGTTTCTTATAGCTCTTTTCTTTATTATATGTTTTATTTATTTCCTTTAATATAATCCACACAAATATTAAGATCAGTAAAATCTATTTCAAAAAGGATTTCATTCTTTATTTGTCTTTTAGGTCATTCTTTGGAAATGTTTGTCAGACATTTCTGTCACAAATAAATGGATCAATCATTGATTAAACTACATTGATACCAATATTGGGATTTAAAGTCAATAAAGTTTCATCGTAAACAATATCAAGGTTTAATTTATATAAACCATCATGTAGTTCATTGTTACCAATCATGAGTTTATGTTTGTACAAACTAAAACTACTCTTATCATATTTAAATCAGCATTTAGATCTATCAAACTTGGATGAAGAAACTAAATTCCTAGATATACTAGATACATAAAAATTTCACTCAAGTGCAAATAATATTCAGTGTCTAGGAATAAGCCATAATTCTCGATAGCTTCTATTGGAACTCCCGTGTCATTGCTTATATATAGACAAATCTTTCATTTGATCTTGTAGTTTGTATTATAAGAAATCTTTCCAAAGTATTAGAAACATGAGTAGTACAACTAGAATTAACCCACCAACTATTATTTAAGTTTATGGAAGAAAATTTTTAGACTGCTAACAAGTCTCTTACTATGAATCTTATAAGACTCCCATGAATTATAATAGATCATGTACTATTTATGAACAAGATCATTGAGATTGACAGATCTTGCAACAAGACTTAAGTCTTTGAGAATGAAAAGTGGACGAGGATTTCCTTGTACAATTCATCGTGATCACTATCTAAGCACCAGCCCTTTCAAATGACTAATAGTACCATGAACGATAAATGAAATGTGTATGAATTTGCGCAGTATGTTGGTTCATATGTCGAGGTTACTAGGATCGCATGGGGCAAGGAAGTCTCATGAAACTAATCACATTGATAAAAGGTGGCTTGTAGTTTGTTTCTATATTAAAAGAATTACTGATGTTGTTGTTACCCTTCTCTGTCAACAAATAAGTATTAGAAGCTAAAACACCAACTATTCTTCACGTTCTTGGATGTTGTAGCAGAAGTCCAATGGGCACATACTTAAGATTCTAGAATTCAGCTTCAAGTTTGACATTGTTATTAATCCTAAAGAAACAAACCCCTCAAAGATGGAGATTATAAATAATAGAAAAACATCTACATCCATGAACAGGACTGACCCTATTTCTTGTCCTAATCTTCCAATACAAAATGATCGGACCGCCGTTGGTTCTTAAAGAGCTGTTTCTTGAAGATGCCCCCTTGATGGATCGAAGAAGGCCTCTCTACTGCACAACCTGTTGAGCGTGAATGATGGCTGAGTCAAATGATCGAACACCTTCTCCACTGTTCACGTCTGCTTCAATACAAGGGGAAATCTGCTGCACTGCTCTTCTTAATCTCCTCCTCTATTCTTGACTTTGTAATCTGCTGAATGTATAATGTATGAAAATTGGAACTTTGATTCCTCACAAGGATCTGTGTATATATGGTGTGTATTGAAATGAAGCGTTTGCAGGTTTGTTTCTACTTCTGCTGCTCTACTTGAAATTTGCTACTGAAAACAAAATAACAATGAAAACATAACAAGAAGAATGAAATTTGGAAGGAAAAATGATCTTGTATTGATGGTTTCTGGTTTTTTTCCATTACATACGAAAATGAAGAAGATGATGAGCTTTATATTAGCTCTAAACATTCTGCTACATCTTTTGTAAAAAACTGAAAGGTAAAA
>JANVCQ010000033.1:27985-46635 GCA_025531925.1 Erythroxylum plowmanianum | reverse complement strand
GTTGCCTATGTTTTCTTAATTTAGTTGTGCATGGCTTGATCTAATCTTTTTATGCTGGGTGTAAGTTTAGGGTTTGATAACTGATCGATTTTGCTTAGATCTTGATGGATCGTGGATGGATTGTTATAGATTTCATATTTCTTAGGGTTTGATAGCTGATGGATGTTGCTTAGATCTTGATGGATCGTGGATGGATTGTTATAGATTTCATATTTCTTAGCTTGTCATATGTTCAATTTAGTTGTTTGATTTGATTTAATTACACCGGGGGTAGTCTGTTGTTTTGGGTTGAAATTTTTTTCAAGAACTTCGATTAAGATGATGTGTGAAAAAAGATGTATGATTTTGGTGCCTGCTGTCAGGTTTGCTTATCATATAGTTATCTATTGAGTGGATCTTGCAATGATGGGAATTTCCCGGGGGTAAGATGGTATTAGGTGAAAAGTTCTTGTATAATATCTTGAGTGGTACATGAATGGTGGCTGTGTGTAGGCTCAGGTAGGAATATTTTGTGGACAAGAGGTTGGGAATGTAGCCAGCTATGCATCTTCAGGAGCAACCTCAGACAATACTACCTCTAATTCTCTATTTGTAAAAGGAGTGGATCGAAATGGTTCTCCGCCATGGCGGGAAGATGACAAGGATGGCCATTACATGTTTGCTCTTGGCGATAATTTAACTTCTCGCTGTAATTACACTATACCATCCATATCTTTTAATAAGTTCTAGGTTTTTGTACGAGTCTCTCGGTTCCAGATCTATTTAATGACCTCTAAAAGTTATTTTCTCGCAAATTATTTGTTGTAAGTGGGTTTTTTGTCCAAATTGGCAATTAATTTTTGCATTGAAATCAAATTATGAAATTTGGCTGCACTAGATATTGGTCCTTGTTTTATTTAGAGTGACTTGTCTCAAATTGATTATAATTTGTTGGTCCATGATTCTGACCATACTATGCTAGGAGGTCATCCTATATTATAGCTCATCTTTTTCAATCTTTTTATGTATTTGCTAACCGATTTTATTCTTCTTTTGGTGTCTTTACATGTTTGCAGATAAGATTCACAGCAAAATGGGTGAAGGTATCAAAATCTGTTGAATTGAAGGCTAATCGCAGTTTGTGAATTCACGTTCTGCAGGCACCATTTGTTACATATCCTTTTTTGCATGTATAGGCACCTTTGGCCAAGTTTTAGAATGTTGGGACAGAGAGAGAAAGGAAATGGTTGCCATCAAAATTGTTCGTGGGATTAAGAAATATCGTGATGCTGCTATGATAGAGATTGAAGTTTTGCAACAGCTTGGTAAACATGACAAAGGGGGGAATCGGTAAGTGGCGTTTCTTGATATCTTCTCATGTCTTCATGTTTCTGGCATTGTAAGCTGCTTCCAGAACTTTTGGTCATGGTTAAATGGGTTTATTCCTTGCAGTTGTGTGCAAATACGGAACTGGTTTGACTATCGTAACCATATCTGTATTGTAAGTATATGGTTAATTTGTAATAAATTAATTTCCCCAATTCACAAATAATTTGGGGATTAAGACTTGTGGGTGAATGTAAATGGTTTTAACAGGTATTTGAGAAGCTTGGACCAAGCTTATACGATTTTCTTCGCAAAAACAATTATCGCTCATTTCCCATTGATCTTGTCCGTGAGATTGGCAGACAACTGTTGGAATGTGTAGCATGTGTGTAGTAATTACTTTAGCTAGTTTCTTTCTATGCATCTTATATGTTATTATTTTGTGTTCTTATTCTTTTGTTCACAACTCATTTAAAATAGGTAATCTACATATTCTTAATCTGTTATAATAATTTTAGCACATGTATATCCAAACTTTGTATTCTTGTGGATTTAAAATTTTCAAAATTTCATTGTATTACCGAGGAATTTAGATATGCTCTTGCTCTGTTGTTCTCCTTTGGTTTTGACTTATTTAGACTTGTCAAACCTTGCAGTTATGCATGAGCTGCACTTGATTCATACCGATTTGAAGCCCGAGAATATTCTTTTAGTTTCTCCAGACTACGTGAAGGTTCCTGATTACAAGGTGACAAATTTTGTTTTAGCTCATATATTGTTGATGCTTCATCGTAAAGCTTTGTGAGTAACAGTTATTTTCCTTTTCCTTTGCTCTATTTAGAATTCCTCCCGATCACCTAGGGATAGTTCTTATTTTAAAAGGGTCCCAAAATCAAGTGCTGTCAAGGTGATTGATTTTGGTAGCACCACATATGAACGACAGGATCAGAACTACATTGTATCAACACGACATTATCGTGCCCCAGAGGTCATTCTTGGTAAATATTTGGTGATGGATGTGGCTTTAAATTGTTACTTTAGGAGGATAGTAATTTACCCCAATCTTGTAGGACTCGGTTGGAGTTACCCTTGTGATGTTTGGAGTGTTGGATGTATCTTAGTTGAGTTATGCACGGTATGCTGTAGCATTATTAACTTGTTGCTTTTGAAAAAACTTCAACTGGGTTTTTGCAAACCTTCATGCAACTTTGAAACTGTTGAACAGGGTGAGGCCCTATTTCAGACTCATGAGAATCTTGAGCATCTTGCAATGATGGAGCGGGTGCTTGGCCCTCTACCTCAGCACATGTTGAAGAAAGTGGAGTAAGTTGAACTTTGAGTTGTTCACATTACTATTGTTCGCATTACTATTAAAAACAAGGCAAGAAGTCACTTGCATTTTCTGAAATCTTAAATCACCTGTCAGTCGACATGCTGAAAAGTATCTAAGAAGGGGTAGACTTGATTGGCCAGAAGGTGCCACTTCAAGAGATAGTATAAAAGCAGTTCTCAAGCTGCCTCGACTTCAGGTATCCCTAGTTTGATGTGAGGCTGTGTAACTGAGTGCCATTTTGCTTCAGTACTTCAATTGATGATTACCTTTCTTGCAGAATCTGATAATGCAGCATGTGGACCATTCAGCTGGAGACCTGATACATCTCCTTCAAGGGTTGCTCAGATATGATCCTTCAGATAGGCTAACAGCTCGAGAATCTCTCAGGCATCCTTTTTTCACAAGGGACCGCCTTAGGAGATGAAACTGGCCACATTGAGGAGTGACGAGGCTAAAGATTTCGGCCCTTAACCAAATTGTGTTGGCATCGTGATGATCGTCAATCTGAGGAGGGCACATGTATTCAGCTAATCTTACGAGGATGTCCAGGCCCGTGTAAATAGTTCCTTGTCACCAGCCACGACTTTGATATGCTGCTAATTTCGCTAACCTCGACTCGACCTAATAGAGAATTTACTGCGAGGAAAGAACGTATTAATTTTATTCAACTTGTTAAATGAATAGCAATGTTAATGCCGGACTCCAGAGTTTTGCTCGTCAATGGATTCTAATTGCCAAGCCTGTCGAGGCCAATCTCACAACGATTGTGCCGATCAAGGGAGCATGTATGTCTGGTAATCATTTACGTGAGATAAACTAGGAAAATTTTGTGAGCGGCCATCCCATTGGAACTTAATGCCAGTAAAAGGTGAAGAGGCTAGGTCTGTATTACCTTAAAAGAGAGTACGTGCTAAATCTATGCAAGAAACTAATTATAGTGAACCAAGCCATAATCAAACATTGTTACCACCTATGGCTTACCTTTACGGACTGGTGTAATCTGAGGTCTTGGAGATTAAGAAAACATTTATGGTGAATTAAACGATTGATTACCGAGTTATATGAGTGAGAGGTGAACAATGTGTCTTTATTTTATTTCTCAACTTAATAAATGATTATGATAAATTGACATGAAATGATTATATAATAATAATAATAATTTTGTCTATTTGTTAAAAGTTTTACTGAGGATTTATTATTTGTTTTTTAATGAGTGGAAAAATTATCTATAAAGTATTTTTTATTATAGGGAAAAAATTATAAATTTATTTGAGTCAATTACCTAACTTTGTTACGAGTAAAGAGCAACTCTATAAATTTTATTCAGGGTTAAAAGAAACTTTCACAATGTGTGTCTGAAGATGTTTAATTTGAGCAATTCATAATCACTGAATTGAAAACCTTCCTCGCTTACATTGATGAATTATAGTAAGTATATTTTATATGGTAATGCTCTCTAACATACTATGTATATCATTTAATTTCTCATTCTTAATCACACATGCATCTAATAGCTTTAAATTATCTTTATGCTTAAAAGATAATTTCTTCCTTCTTAAGCTCATGACTTCTAGACATTCAATTCATCTTCTGAAAGCCAAAGCCAACATCATAATATCATCATTAGGATAAAATTTGAGGAAGAGAGTAACTCGTTATTATTGGCCATAAATCATATTTTTTCACAATATTTTTGGACTCCTCAAACTAGTAATGTCATCCAATGTAACATTTGTTTTTTTTCCCCCTTCTTCTTTAATTGCTTGTTGATCTTCTCCTTTAAGAACTTCTTGAATTTCTCTATCATAAGTTTTATATCATCTTTATCACTCTTACTTGTGAAGGTGTCCTCATCATCAATTTTATCATCCTTGAAGACTTTAAACTTTACATACCTAAACAAATTTCTTACTACTTCAATATTAGTGTAAGTATTTCCAATATCTTTAATAGGGTGTTTGGTTCACCTGCTGGAATAGATAAGAAATAGAATGATTATTCTTAAGAATAGAATATATGAGAAATAAAATGGTTATTCTTAGGAATAGAATAACTATTCCACTCAACCAAACATATCATAAGAGGGTTAATGATAATATGATATAAGTAAAGCAAGCGATGCATTATATATCTTAGAAATAGATTCATTTTCTTCATGTAAAATATCTTATTTTGATGCACTAATAAGCTCAATTTGCCTTTTCTAGTTGAGTAGTGCCCTTATATAAGATTTCAAGTATGTATCATATCTCATGGATAGTTTCACTGATAGACACTATTGAATTCATTTACATCAAGACCAAAAAAAAATATGCTTAACTTTGTTATTTAATGCAATGAGTTTTATGTTATTGTCACTCCACTCACTTCTATTCTCTGATACCTTAGTTTTCATTTTATCTAAAAATGTTGTTCTTATTGCGAATCTTTTTCTTTCTCAGCATCCTCTTACATTATGTGTTATTTATTTGATTAGAGAGTTAAAACATCATTTCTATACAATAAAATTATCATAATAAAAGTTTTCACTTCTGTTCCCAAAAGACATAGGCAGAGATCAATAACCTCAAATAATGTCTTACTTTCTTTACTTTAAACTTATTGTCTTGTCTAATTTATTTAATTTCCTAAAATAATTAATTGTTTTATAGTATTTCTGCATCAAACTTTATTTATTCCTAACAAAATGGTTATAGGCTTCATATTGCTCAAGGAAATTATGTTGGCAATAAAGTTTGATATCCACAAGTTTGACCCTTCAATCAGTTTTGCTTTATGACAAGTTAAGATTCAAATTTATATTAACACAAAAAGGTATTATTAAGGAGAAAAAAAGATACTACTTTGATCGAGGTTTAAAAGGAGATAGATAACAAAGTACTCACCATTACCTAACTATTTTTGTGCAATAAAATGCTACAAGAGGTTGTCCGTGAAAATAATATATTATCTTAATGGAAGAAATTGGAATCAATGTATTTGTTGAAGTTGAAGAGGCAGCCTCAGTAATAAGTTGATCGTGAAATAACACTCGTTCATATTGTGAATTTTAGAAGGCACCTCCTCATCTCATATGGACGGATTAATTTCATTATTATAGATATTAAAATTAATACAGAGGATCAAGTCCAATAGTTGCTTTGTTCATTACTTTAATTTATGATAAGAGGACTATCACTTTAAAATATGTTATTTTTTAAGTAGCTTATTAATAATGAATCTCAGGCAGTTTTAGTGAAAGAAATTTTAACACCATAAAATCTCAAAATCTAAAATTTATAATTTGAGTTGTCAATATCGAAAGAAAAGTGGTACATTAAGGCTAGCTTGTATAAAAAACCATCTAAAGCTGAGTATTATAGAAAGCGAATTCACAGTAGATATTCTCTTAGATTCTTGAACCTTTGATCTTTTCACACGAATTATCCATTTATTAGACTGCTAACGGTAGAGTTATATTGATAGAGGGCAACAAATCATATGAGATAGCTTATATAGGAACAATCTAAATCAATGTGCATGATGATGTGGTGAGAACTCTAATAAACGTCCAACACGTTCATAGTTGAACAGGAATCTAATTTCCTAATCCTTGACTACTCTGATGCCAATGGTATAGCTATACTGGTGGAAATCCAATTCTAAAAGTTGAATAACCAAATGTCCTCTTGACTATATTCATTCAAATCTTCAGGGAACTGCTCAAGTTCCTTCACGAGGTGGAGCCTAGGACATGGTTACCTTCGTTAATGACTACTCTAGGTATTTATGAATCTAATTTCTCAGATATAAAATTTATGTGTTTGTAAAATTTAAGCAATATAATTCTCTAATTGAAAATCAAATTAAAAAAGAATTAACCGTCTTAAAATTTGTAATATTTTAAAATTTTATAGAGGACAATTTAATGAATTTAGTAAAATTCATATTTTACAGTTGTAAACACTCCTCATAAAATAGTTTTGCTGAGTGGTAGGTATTTGGCACTATATCACTAATCATACGAATAACACTTTTGGAGAGACGGCATTACATGTTATCAAACTTTAATTATCTAAGATTTCTAGATTGGGGCATTATCCACATCATGTCATATGATAAGTTACTCTCTTCACACATGTTCCGATAAAAATACTAGTTACTAATGATTTACATATATTTGGTTATCTTGCATATATACATATAAAATATGATAAAATAAACTTAAGATTAAAATGCCTATATTTCTTGAATATAAATCAGGTAAAAACGGATATACGTTGTGATTTCCTTATCTAAATCTATACAAAGTTATAAATACTATGAATGTTACTTTATATAAAATTTTGGGTAAATTAAAAAATTAAAAATTTTCAAAATTCTAAATATTGCCTAAACTTTAAAAAGTGGCAATTAAATACTTGAACTTTCAATTTTTCTCAAATGTAGCTTGACGTTAGTATCTCCATTAACGAAGCTGATGTGACAAGCCATGTCAAATGTGTTTAATGACACGTAAGATACCAGGTGTTATAGATTTATATATCATAATTTTGTAAATTGTAATTTAATTATTATTAATTTAAATACTAAAATTAAATTAAACAACAATTAAAATAAATAAATAGTTATAAAAGTATAATTCCCTCTTCTTTCTCTACTCTCTTTGTCTGCATCACTTCACTTAAAAAATAAATAGCGTTGTCGCTAGTTTCATATTTGGTGGTCTATCTTTCCCTCTCGGAGCACCAGTTGTTAGAGATTTAACTTAGTTTTCTTAGGTGGCCGTCCACGACCCTCCACATCCCACATAAGCTGGGACATTTGTGGTGGTTAATTAACATATTACTCATGGAGTACTTTATAATAGGGAAGCAAAGTAACGGTTTGTTATTGTTATTGAGGTGGTTTTAACATCACCTATTTCATTGTGGGCTATAGAGGATTAGTGAAAATTTTGGTACAAATTATGGGTTGAAAACTTTTTAGAGAGAGAAAGTACGTTAGTAAGAGAAAAAATGGAAAATTTTTATAGGTTGAAAACTTTTTAGAGAGAGAAAGTACATTAGTAAGAGAAAAAATGGAAAATTTTCAAATGAAAGAAAGTTAGGAGTGTGTTTGCAGTGAATGAGTGAAGAAGAAGAAAGACTTTAACTACACCGTTAAAATTAGCCTCAACAAGATAAAGATAAATTAACATAGGGTTTTTAGGTTGGTGGTAGAAGAGGGGAGAACTGCAAGTTAGAGTTTTTTCTTGTTTAATTTAATTTATTATTAAAATTTGATGAGGATTTGTCATAATACATGACATCCTACATTAACGACGTCATCTTTGGTAACGAAGACACTAACGTTGGGCTATATTTGAAAAAATTGAAGGTTTAGATATTTAATTGCTACTTTTTAAAGTTATGGCTATAATTATAAAATTTTGTAAAGTTTAACATTTTTTAAATAATTAACCCTAAAATTTTTATATTTCATATGAAAAGTTATATGTTAATTCCTCTAATACATATCAAGATAATTCTTCAAAGAAGGTGGAATTAGAGAGCAATCAATCAAATTCTTCATTATAGCCTTATCTTGAACTTAGATCAAACCCGAGTTATTATCCTTAAAGATGACGAAGTTCAGGAGGAAGAGGAGGATGAAATACACAATAAAATGATTAATACAACATAACTAAGCATATATATAAAAAAAGGAAATGAAGGAGGGTACAAAGGATTGTTTAGACTAATTTGGTAGCATATATGTGCCTTAGTAGTGGTGCAAGAAACTAATAATATTGGTGAACTTTCAATTATTTTGAAGTTATTTCTTATACTGATTTTGTTAAGTGGCTAGTTGTTATGCATGAGGAGATTGAGTCCTTTCAAGAAAATGACACTTAGAAGCTAGTAAAACTACTACTAAAGAAAAAGATCATTGCTACAAATAGGTGTAAAAAAGCCAATATTTTAGGAGTGGAAGGTTTCAAGTTATGAGGTCCAATAAGTTATAAGTTTGTAGCCAAGCAAAGGAAGTTGACTTTAATGATATATTTTCTCTTGTAAAATATAAGTCTATTCATGTTTTACTTGCTCTTGTTGCAATGTATGATCTTAAGTTGTAATAGACGGATGCTCAAATAGCTTTTCTACATTATGAACTTAAAGAAAAAGTTCATATATAGTAACTTAAAGTCTTTGAGATTGAAAGGAAAGAAGACAATGTTTGCCTATCGAAAAAGTATCTATACAAGTTAAAACACCCGTACAGATAATGACAGAAACATTGAGTCATTTATGATTGGTTAAGACTACTCTCGTAATAAGTATGATATATACGTTTATTATGATGTACCATTAATTTATTGATTATTGTATGTTGATGATATACCTATTATTGTTGAAAATATGTTTAAAGTTAATAGATTGAAATACAAGATTTAAAAGTGAGAGAAAATTCTTAGTATGGAAAAACTTTAAGATAGAAAGATAGGGAGATTGTACCTTACTTAACAGAGTTATCCTTGTTGAATATTTATTTAAGCTTAGTGAACAGTGAACAGTTTCAGTTCCTATTTTCAGCTTTAGTAGGATTAGTGGCATGTTAATTATTATTACATTTACTTAGTCAAATTAGCATATGTCTTAATGGGATACTTTATGTTAGTAATGTGTATGAAATGGCTCGTGCTCTGTTTCTACCTATTTTATGAAATGAATTAGCAACATTAAGATTATAGAAAAAAGTTTATGCCTTTTTACTTTTCTCCTTTCACTTTTGAACAACTTTGGTATCGGACCATACGAAAGAAAGAGAGAGAGAAAAAAAAAAGAAAAGAAAAGCAAGTATGTAGCCTTTTTTCTTCTTCTTTCTTTCCTCTTCTAAGTTTGGTTTCAACTAGGAGAAGGTAAAGATAAAGAGAGAGTAAGCCAAATACAAAAGAAAAACCCCATATGTTCCTAACAATTTGATTGAAATTTATGTGTAGAGACCATATTTGTTGACCGTTGCTAAGAAAGTCCCCCTCTGTCCCTCCTATCCCAGCATTCCATTTCCATTTCATTGTACTTTAATGGATTTCTCTTGATCTCTTCTTTATAGTAGAGCATTTTATCATTCCAAGCCTCTCAGTCATCAACTTGGCTTGGAAATTAATAATAATAAATCAAAACTAAACGTGGGATGTTGAGTAACCACGGTTACTAGGGAAGATTGAGGCAAACTAAATTAATCTACTATTTCAAACTTAAACTCATTTTAATATTATATACTAAAGAATTCAACCAAGTTTTGTTGATTCGTTAAGAAGTAAACATTAATTCAGTTAAAGAAGAAAAAAGATAAATAAAAGTACAAGAAAAATAAAAATCTAAACAAAGAAAATTATATTGAATCGAAACAAGAGAAAGATAATACAATAGAAGTAAAACCAATTATCAAAAATAAAATAACATAAATTTGAATGCTAAACTTATTTTGCAATCATCAATTTTATGGTATTAAATTTCAATTTTATCTTATGTGAATCTTTTTAAATAAAATACTAAAATATCTACTTTGTTAAATAATCTATATTAAAAATATATTTATGATAAACGAATAACGTAAAATATAAAAGGACCATAAATTCTAAATTATAAAGTAAAGATACATTTGAAATATCTATAAGAAAGGGGGAAAATGTCAACTTTTTATTATAAAAGAAATTATCTATAAAGAATATTACTGATTTGTTCAAACATTCATGTCAATAGTATTAATCTTCGAATAGATAATATAATCAGGCTGAAGAAGTTTTGCAAAAAGTTATTTGACTATGATCGTTCTAGTTGATGAGTTTTACGATCTATAGTAAATAGGGATACAAAATTTTGAAACGAGAAATATGATTTTCATGACAGAAAGCATCTACTTAACTATTTTCAAATTTGTTTGAATATTATAATAAGGGAAAATATGATTTTTTTTAAATTATCAAGAAAAAAAACCCATAGATACAAAAACAAAAATGGGACTTAATATTGTAGATGAGCAGAAGCAGCTACGATCGTGCCAAGGAAAAGATCACTTGTTTTTATTACCTTGTTTTTATCATATTTTATGAGCATCAATCCATCTAATAAGGCTTATATCTATCTAATGAATGAAACCTAAATAAAATAGATGGATAGTTTCTCACGAAACAGATTAAGAACAAAGTAATAAACTAATGCAACTTACAACTGAAAAAACTATATCTCAAAACTAAAAATGTTATTAGGAATGTGGAACATTGATCCAAGTTAGTACATTGTGTATCAGAAGAATAAAACGAAATGATTAAAAAGTAATAAAATATCAAATTTACACTAAATAACAAGTTGAAAAGAAAAGTTCCAAAACGCAAATAAAAAGATAAATGAATTTTGTGAAAGTTAAAATTTCAAACCCAATCTTTAAAAAATTAAAGGTTTAATCAGTATTAATTTATTATAAAACTAATATATAATAAAACTTAAATAATTGATTCACATTTATAAAAATTGATTAATTAATTGATCAATTATTAATAACAAAAATTATTAAAACAAGTCATAATTAGTTTAAAATTTTGACAATTAAGCCTGTAAGGTTAGGTTTACCTTTTAATCAAAACTTATTAAAAGAGGGAGTAGACTTTCAGAGAACTTAGGTCATGGATTTTGTAGCACTAAGCATGGAGCTAACAGCTGTCCACGGAAAGTGCGTCTTTGCTCTCCCATTCCCATCCCAATATAAATAAGGATTCGAACCAAAAGCTAATATCCTATGCTTGAAAGAATTGTTATTTTGTTTCAGATTTGGAAGTTGCAATCAAGTACACGTCAACATGAGTTGGAATACGTCTTGGTTTGAATTAAGTACTATATCATCTTATTTATTTATGTGTCCGAACTTGGTCTACTTTTGAAGATTGTTTAAAAATTTTAAACTCAAAACTCTGCAAATATAGAAAAGCTTGGTCGAAAGGCTGAGGAGGTAAGTGCTAAGAGCAAGTTTGGAGAGTTATCAAGGAGGATGTTTGAGCAACTTGGAGGTCCTGAATTCATTTATGCAAGACCCACATAAATAAATGACTGAGATTTATGAGACAGAATAAAACATCATAAAATTGGATAGAGGATTTGGACTCTGGGTACAGGAGACATGATCCTCTGTCCAATTTTATGGTGTCTTATTCTGTCCCATAAATCTCACCTATTTATTTATGTAAATTTTGCGTTCATTTATGTAGGACCCACACAAATAAATGACTAAAATTTATGGGATAAAATAAAACACCATAAAATTAGACAGAGGATTTGAACTCTGGGTACGGACTCAAGTGCGCAGCTGAAAGCAACTTTAAATTTTTGGAAGACTAATGCAAAGTCAACATTTTTTCTTATATGATAAATGTCAATTAATATCATTTATTTAAAATTTTATTTTTAAGTATTAATATCCTATTTAACAAAAAAAATAGAATCATCTAAGTTGCATTAAGGTAACATTTATTCTTTTTATAAAATCATTTTGATTACAGTTTCCGTTGAAATACGGTGGCCGACCGGACCGGTGTACACAAGTAGTTCAGTCTTCCAAAGCCTCCTCTCATTTTTCTAAAGAGACCTACGAGGAAATGGAATGGTTGCTATAATTATATATCATTGGTGAAGTCAAGAGTTGCACAAGACACAACAATAATGTTGTATCTCTTCCTTCTTGTTGTTCTATTCCTCCTCCCTGCTTTTTACTTGCTTAACCTCTTCAACAGGGAGGAAGAGGAACTAAATTTGCCTCCATCCCCACCAAAGCTGCCGATAATTGGAAACCTTTACCAGGTAGGCAAACTCCCTCATCGCTCGTTCCAGGCGCTCTCTGCAAAGTATGGCCCTTTAATGCTTCTCTATTTTGGGAAGGCTCCGACAGTCATCGTCTCGTCTGCAGATGTAGCTGAAGAGATTATGAAGACTCATGATCTTGCATTTGCAGGCAGGCCTCAAGCAAAGGCTGTGGAGGTTATAACCTACCGATACCGTGATTTGGCCTTCTGTCCCTACGGCGAGTATTGGAAGCAAGTGAGGAAGATCTGTGTTGTTGAACTCCTGAGCCAGAAACGAGTGCAGTCTTTTCAATTTGTTAGGGAACAAGAAGTTGCCAAGTTGGTAGAGAAAATAAAACGTTCTTGTCTAGATGGAGCTGTGATTAATCTGAGCAGGATGCTTCTCAGTGTTTCCAACAACATGATATCAAGAACTGCACTGGGTCGAGTGTACGAAGAAGAAAGTGGAAAAAAGAACTTTGGAGAATTGGCGAAGGGGTGGATAGATCTTTTAGGCAGTGTATGCTTCAAAGATACGGTTCCCTCATTAGGATGGATGGATGTTCTAAGTGGGTTCAACGCAAGACTGGGTAGCACTTTTCGAGCATTAGATGAGTTTCTTGATCAAGTGATTGAACAACATCGAGAAAGTGAAAACTCTGATGAGCAAGATTTCGTAGATATTCTACTCCGTCTTCAGAAGGATGACTCTCTTGGCTTAGATCTTACCCCAGATAATATCAAAGCAATCCTAATGGTCTCTTACTCATTATTTACCTCTTCTGTCCTGCTATCCCTTTTGCAAAGACAACTAATAGTAACACTGACAATCTCTTTTCTTTAATTGCAGTCCATGTTTGTTGGAGGAACTGATACAACTGCAGCAACATTGGAATGGGCAATAGCTGAACTTGTCAGGAATCCTAGTATTATGAGGAAAGCTCAAGAAGAGATAAGAAGAGTGGCAGGAGAGAAATCAGAGGTTTGTGAATCTGATGTCAATGAGATGTCGTTCCTAAAATGTATCATGAAGGAGTCCATAAGGTTACATTCCGTCGCTATAATTATGCGAGAAACAAGGTCAACTGCTAAATTAGGAGGCTACGACATTCCCCGCAAAACCAGAGTGTTGATTAGTACATGGGGAATCCACAGGGACCCCAATGTTTGGGACAAGCCTGAGGAGTTCATTCCCGAAAGATTTGCTGACAGTTCAATAGATTTCTTAGATGGTCAACTGATGCCATTCGGTGGTGGAAGAAGAGTTTGCCCCGGTATGCGGTTGGCAGTTGCAGAAATGGAGTGCGTATTGGCAAACCTGTTGTACTGGTTTGATTGGGAGCTACCTAATGGTGAAATTCCACAAGACTTGGACATGAGTGAGGTCAATTCAGTTGTTATTCGCAAGAAAGCACCCCTTCTCCTTATGCCAAGGCTTCACTCTCCCTGACCTAGCATTGTCATGAATAATTGTCAGGCTACTTGGACTGGAACAAAAAAAAAGGAAACAATTACATGTTTCATCTCCACCAAATTTGTAATTCTGACGAGGGTTTTATTTCTTTAATGTATCAAAAAATAATCGAAATAACCCATTTTGTTTTGAGGAGCTGCCCTTATCTTCTCCTGATTTATTGATCATTGTCGTATTTGGATTTTATTTTACTCGGCGTAAGATGCAACTATGTTTCAGTATACGCGATCAGTGTTGATATAACGAAGGCTTATGGCAATTAAATTTTGAGATCATGATCTCTTTGATTAATTAGGGCTTATGGCCAATGGACAATGATGCTTTAAAAAAACTGTGGAGAGAGAGCGCCAGCAGAGGCTGCTGGTTTCCGTATGTCCTATCATTGTTGACACAGCTTTGAGGGCCAAGGCTGTAATTTACAACTCAAAAATGAAGAGTAAAAGCTAATAAACTATCAAGTTAGCTACTACTGTTGAGTCTATTCTAGATCAGATGGTGTTATTCAATCAACCATTTCGCTTGGGATATTAATTACTTAGTACTGTTCAGTTTCTAATATGGAACTTCAAGAAGAGCGACCATCGTCAACTTACCATACAAACTCACTTAAATTATTAAGAAATACTCTGGAAGAAAATGTAAAAAAATTTTAGTGATTGTTCAACTGCTTATAAGTACTAAAGTTTTATCTTACAAGATAAAAATGAACTATATTTAGATTGATTTTAAAACATAATATTATTTGACAGGTTAGATTAGTACTTTCACAAAATAGATAAAAATATTTAGCTACATTTTAAAAAATGTAAGTAAAAATATTTTGTTGCTTTTCTAAAAACATAGCTAAAATTTTTTAGCTATGTTACATAAAACGTAACCAATAACATTTAGCTACGTTATGGAAAATGTAGCTAATAGTATTTAGCTGCAAAGATAAAAATGGAGCAAAAAATTATTAGCTATGTTTTATTTTCGTTGTCATTCATTTTTTGCCAATTTTTCTTGCCTAGATTCGATTTTTAGCTATTGAAAATGTTGCTCATAATTTTCAACTATGGGGCTTTAGCAACTTTTTATAGGATGAAACATGAATGTAGCAAATAACTATATATGTGGCTTTTCTTAGACAATTAACTATGCTTTTTATAGCCATAAATTAACTTTGTTGTAGTTACTTGTCGCCACTTTCTAGGATGCCATTCGTAATCATAAACATATATCTTTGATGCCACTTAATCTATCACGCTCCAAGGTTGAATGCACCTTCTAAACAAATAATATATCCAATGTAATGAATATCTTACTAAACTTGGTATTGAATTTAGTTATGCTGTAGTAAGATATCAGTATCGGTCTACACTCGGTATCATTTCAAATAAAATTTTAAAATTACAAATAGTTCTTAAATTTTATAAAATTACAAAGTAGTTTCTCAACTATATAATTTTTAACTTTAATTCAACCGTTTCTTCAGAAATCATAATAATTTAAATTTGATATGAGAGCTATTTTTTAAATCCCTATTAATATTTTTTTACATATTTTTTATATAAAAAATAACCATAACAATTAATATAAGAAAAAGATCATTCTTATACAAATACAAAGCTAAGAATAATACAAAATAAAAAATATGCATTTATAATAAGTGAGTTTAATTTCAAATTTTATTTTTTATATTTCAAAAATTAATATAATAATTTTTCACTTGTATGCACTGAAAATTATATGCATTTTCAATATGAAATATATAAAATATAAAAATATTCAAAAATATATTTAAATTATGTTAAATTCATATATTTAGTTATATAATTTATAATTAATTTTTAAAAGTCTAACTACATAAAAATTTTATTCAATTCATTCTTATTTGCATTTTTATTATTTATCAAATAATTTGTAGACAATTTTACAAAGTCATTCCTTTTGGTTTATAGATAATTATTATTCCATTTAGGAGAAATTTTAGGTTTTTATAATTTAGTCTTGTAACTTTTAAAAAATTACAATTCAAATTGGTTGACTATTTGACCAATATTTTAGTTATCAATTGGTACTAATTGTAATAATCAGTAGTGGCCAATAACAAAGTAGCTATAAAACTCTCTTTTAGTACTAAAGCTCGCTCTAAAACTCTCTCTTGGTACCATTTTTCAGCCAGTACAATATGATATTATGTTCATTGGAGATATCATCATCTAGCCGTAAATTTCAAATTCCTAAGCCTAAAATCGATCTAAGGCTAAACACTTATTAATGCATTCTTACAAACAACTTAAATAACTAAAAATCTTAATAAATTAACTTTCTCATAAGTATATAAAGCAACAATCAAATTCAATCCTAAATAATAATCATAAAATAATTATATGAGTTTTAATAGAATAAGAAATCATTTATCTAAAGACAATAAGATCCAACTAATATTAACAGCAGATACTCAATTCCTTACTATGTCTTCAAGCTACTTCTATAACAACTCCTTACTATATACTGTCAATTAAAAAATATGATCAAGGTAAATAAATAGAATAAAATTATCTCACTACCATTTTCTGAAAGAAACTTTAAAATTGTGCCTAAATAATAGTATTAACCTTTCCGAACTACCTGCCAAGGAAAAAGTAATACTAATGCATCATTTCATAATAACCATATAAATGCAACATATAATGATGCCGACTAACTAATAATTCCTTATATGTGTTTACAATAGTAGGTATTGATTAATTTGTTTCAGCCTACAAACTTGTAATCTGGATTTGGTGAAGAATAAACACCCCAAGCAACAATATGGTACATGTCCCATTTTAGCGTCAATCAATTTCTCTCACTTAATGAAATCATACCCCAAAAGAGATAGAGAGATTGTATCTCAGCCTTAAATCTCCAACTTGTGGAGTTTTAGTTTAAGTGGGGTGCCATATGCAATGTCAATATGGTATCCACAAGTCCTTTTTATTATATCAACATATAATGACATAACCTGATAAAAGTTTGGGGATTTTTCCAATCACAGAATGAACTCTTCCTGAAACCATGAAGTTTAGTAGTTACATGCATATTAATCTAACAACCAAGAAATTATTTCCTCTACTTGGCTGCGTGACATATGAGAAGTACACGATGGCTTGGAAAAGTTGTGCCTTATTTCCATCTTTTCTCCAACAGGAGATGCAGATTTGAACAAGACTGTTAAGATACATGTTAGGTATCTTATTATTAATTTTGACATTATGTGCTAATTGGAATCTCAAGATAATGTATAATTTTTCTTTGAGTTGAATGTTGAAATCTTAATGCTATCTTGGATAATCTTTAACAAGAATTTGTATGAAGATAACACTTAATCTTGTGAAGACGTGTGTGTGAGTTACGTGACCATAGTAATGAAGGAGTCTTCTACTGTGGGTCTCTACTGTACTGTGTCGTTGTTGTTCTTTGACTGCTATTTTTCATGTGAAGTGTGGGTTGTCTTTGTGGTTGATTTGGAGTCTCGTTAGCTGGGATTTCATAGATATCTTTGATAACCTTAGCAGCTAATTTTACATTAATTATAAATCGATCTTGTTGTTGCGTTTTTATGGCTCTTACGTTATTTTTTTGTGGGTTATGCTATCGGTGATTGAGTGGAATCCTTGTAGCTGTGCTTTATCTCTCTTGGCTTTTACATGGTTCAGTTGGGCGATCTATGATGATTTGCTATTCTTTGGTAGTGTTCACACATTTTTTGGGTTGTGTTTTTTGGTTGATTGTGTAATTTTTGCAATGCATTTTTTAGGAAAAACTTCAGGAGTTTTTTGTGTGGTTGAAGCTCCATCGTTTGCAAAGTTTCAGTGATTAAACATTTGTTTTGTTGGTGATTTTTCTGCTACTATGCATGGGATTTTCCAGTTACGATATTGAAACTTCACAGTAGATTTTTCAATGGATAACTTCCTATTCTTTCGTTGAAGAAGCTACATTATTAGGGAAGTTGTTTTCTTTCCCAAGTATCTTTGTTTATGTTTGTTGTTATTTCAATCACTTGAGTTATTTTATTTTCATCTTTTATTATCAAATACTATTAAGAAAAATTCTATGTTGAGTTTAGTACGAGGTGGTTGTACTGTTGGGTGTGATTTACTTTCACAAGCAGTGAGGTCAAGGGATAATGTCAAGGGTTGGGTGAGTCGACTCTGAAATACCTTGAGTAAAACTACTATTATATCACAGGTGAAAGTAATTAAGTTGGGTGAGGGCCTTACAGATGTAGGCAAGGTGTACCAAACTGCGTTACAAAATCTTGAGTGTTGACTTATATTTTTGTGTTTAATTTTCTGGTTTTTTATTATGATAAATTTTGTGAAACTACTACACCCGTTCGAAAACTTTCAATTAGTATCAGAGGTCATTGAATCAGAACTTGGTATGTCAAGTTGGTGTAGATCCATGTTTCGTAATTATGGCTATAAGAGAAGGGGTGTCAATCTTTAGGCCACCATTTTCAGATGATTCCAATTATCCCTCATGGAAATCACGGATGAGAGTATTGATTCAGAATCAAGGAACAAAAGCATAGAACTCAGTGTTACATGGCTGGACATATCTCGTGATTATTGATACTGAAAGACGCATTTGAGTGGACAAGGGCTGAAGAAGAGCGTGCGTGTAACATCCCACCCCCTACAGGAAGGGTAAGATAGTAAAATTGGCATAGGATGGGATAGATTGGGATTGCATAGGACTGCTCATGCATA
>JANVCQ010000031.1:26479-38450 GCA_025531925.1 Erythroxylum plowmanianum | reverse complement strand
ATTTTATTGATTAGAACGACTTAATATAATTTCTAATTTATGTAATTTTATTATATACAATTAATGTGTAATTTTTTAATAATATTTGATTAACATATATTTAATTTTAGCTATAATGATAATTAATTAATTTAAAAATATAATGTATTATATTATAATTATACACATAATAGTATAATTACAAAAGAATAGAAACATGATAATAAAAACAAACATGTTTTTGTTTTCAGTTTTAATTTAGAAATATCAACCAAACAGGTTTTTGTTTTCAGTTTTTATATTACAAATCTCATCCAAATAGGTTTTTATTTTTTTAAAGAAAAAAATAGAAACCAAAAACAGGAAACAGAAACCAAAAACAGCAACAGAAAATAGAAGTAGAACCAAACGGCCTCTTAACTTTTTAGGAAATTTCTCTTTTTTTTAAACTTCTCCTAAAAATAACAACAAAACTTACGTAGTATAAATATTACACATAAACTAATTAAATATTTTTTATATGATGATCTAACTCAACTTTTAAATTTGACTTAAACTAACTAAACCTAATTTGAATTAAGAATTTATTATAATTATATGAAATTATTAGTTTGAGCTAAAGTTTATCTAGTTTGAGTCGAGTTTAAAAATTGAGTTACGTCACCATATTAATAATATTTAATTAGTTGATGTGTTTTGTTCATGTTATATATTTCATCGCTATTTTTTAATAAAATATAAAAATATTATAAATTTAAAATACTATGGTTTTAAAATTTTATTTTTTAATTACTAAAGTTACAAAAATTATGTATCTTTTATTATAATTACTAAAGTATTTTGTTTTCTCTGATAAGTATTGTAATGAGCTTGTGATGGAAAAGATGTAAAATTTTCAAACAACCTCCTTTATAGTTGATCTATTTGTTTGGTTTATCATTATAGCCTTCCCTATTAATTTTGCAATGGTTAAAGAACTCAATCATACTAGAATTTACCACTTTACTTAATTGTGTCCAATATGTTCTTTCATGTGGGAAACATGATAAGACTTTTCTTTGGCATCTTAGAGCAATAGTTTATCCTCTAAAATGATAGTCATATGTTGCTTTTTAAGGCTTCAGAAGCGTTAGTCTCAACTATAAAAATTATAATTCCTTAAAATTTTGATTGATTTATTTATTCATACAGAAGAAACCCTCCCAATTCGTCAAGTGTAATTGATCAAATTCATAGAATATCTGCTCTTTGATCCTCATATAGTATAAATATAAAGGAAATTAAAAAGATACAAGTTATCGATATGTATCGAATTCCTTTCAGGATGGTTACTCCACCTTAGCATTAAATATGGTATCATCATAGTTGTTACTAAAGCTTTAACATTTAGGCTTTTGATGTTGTTGTTGGTTTATGCCCTACAACTAATCATTTGGTTGTAGCTCAGGGATAAAATAATTTAAAGGCATTATATTATCTTATACAATCTTAGTTCTATATGATACATTCCATAGGATAAACAGACACTGCAAATGAATTTATGATGAGATCATAATTATGATATTCATATTGTATTTATGTATTATATCTAAATTGTTTTTAGTCATTGTTTTATTAAGATAAGACATTAATAAAGTGCAAAAATACTAACATATGTTATGTTTCTTCCTTATAAAGGAAGTACTCGATCTCATAAACTAAAATATAGGGATACTTAAACAAACTTATGGATACTTTTTAGAGAGCAAGTTTACTGAAGTAACCATACATGGGAAATCTATTTGGAATATTTCTTGTATATCTATGGAAATTTTTATTATGATGATTGTATAAGTGATCATTTGATTTAAGATCTCCAAGGTTATGTCATATAAGGATTGTTATGTTTCAATAACACTTATGACCTATTCTAATCAACAGTAGCTTAATCGGTAGTCATTAGATATATCATAAACTATATAAAGGTAGTTCAGTGATCAATATAGGTTTCATCATCCTAAACTAATTAAAGAGAGTGCTCTATTGTTCTCGATTAGTGTTGATTCGAGAAATCTTTGGTCAAGATGTGATGAAACTTTGAAAATAGTTTTCAAATATCATTAAGTAAACCAATTACTAATAGTGAAAAACTAATACAATTAAACTTAAATAAGTATATATTATATCCAAACTCTATGTCTAATTGAAACATTATATGATGAAGAGATTGAATTATATGAAAAAATCATACATGAAAACTTTAATCAAAACCATTTTGACATTTTAAAATATTTGAGTGGTCATGATGCTTTATTAGATGCAAATCTTGATATTAGATATAAATAGTTTAATTAAAGATAAATTAAAGGAATTTAATATATATAATTATAAATATAATTTAGGGTTAATTTATATCCATTGTCAATATACTTAAGAACCTAACGGGTTACACAGAAAGAACAAGTTGAAGAGAAATTTGTTTTAATCAAGCTAGACTTGATCGTAAACTTTGAGAAACTTTGTAATTAAATATGAGATATTTGATAAAAAAATGATCAATATCAAATACTATTATCTTATTTGGGCGTAATTGGTATTGTATTAGAGTTGATTGTAATTTTAATTAAAATTTAATTGAAATTAAAATTTAATTTAAATTAAATTACTAAAATATCCAAATTTTATTATAAATAGACTTAGGATCCAACAGACCTAGCACTCCTTGCCCAATCCTCTCTGTAATAGTTGAAAAGTTTTCTTAACTTGTTCTATTTGCAGCTATAGTAGTTAAGATAAGCCAATTTTAGAAACGGTTCAAGGGAAATAAGAAAGAAAAGGATAAAGCTTCATAATAAGATACGAATTATAATTCATACTTTATTATGAAGTATTTGTTAATTATTTTATAAAATTTAAGTGATCTTAATGTTTAAGAAATCAAAATGAAAATTTTTCATAATTTTTTCACTGCGCGCTGTTAAATCCTTCCTTAATTTGGAATTAAAATATAAATCTTAAAAATTAAATTAGATTTGATCAATTATAGTCTGAGAAAAAGATCAAAAGTTTTGAAAGCTTGCACTGAATTTAGAATTGAATAATCAATATAACTGAAAAATTATTTAAGAGTTAAAAAATATATGAAATTAGTTTCATTAATCATAAAACATCTAATAGAATAGGAAACCAGAATACACGTTGGTTTGTGGCTGAGAAGACAGCTACCGGAAAACTTCTATAACTAAGGTCATGGCTGTTGGTGTTATGGCCTTAAATCACGTTAGTGGTATCAACAAAATTGTGGATTGCGATTGATGAATATGGTTATTAGTATGGATATCGTTTTGCTGTTACTGTCGAGACAAAAGGGGGCAGTTACAAGCGCGAAAGCGCAAGCAACTTTGAGCTGTGTCACCAGTAGTGTCGAAGGAGATGCCTTGGGGTAGTGACTAGTGACAGTGCTTGTAAAGGCGGGAAACATTGGTGGCTTGGGGAAAACTGCCGTGGCTTGGCATGAAGCATTATATCTGGGAGGGACGCGTCTCCTCACTTAACTGTAGGTGGACGAGATCCACTGAAGGCGGCGACAGGCGACAGCATCTGGTAGTACAGGCTCAATAAGTGCCGTAATATAGTATAACCTACCGATGACAAGACCTGTCTGAGTAACAGAAATAACGTAATTCTAATAAAATTATTTTTCAAGTATAAAATAATGTATTCTAAATTTAAATAAATTAAATTATATACCAATTAAAGACCAATTAAATTATATACCAATTCAATTCTAAAATTAAAGTAATTATTTTTTAATTTAATTATCATTAATAATTATATTGATTCTTAATTTATAATTTTTATACTTTTTAAAATTAAGAAAAGTGTTTTCTTAAGTAATTGAAAAATGTGTTTCTTAATTAAAGTTTTTTATTTCAACTTGATTGAGATAAATTAATTATTTAGACAATTATTATTCTATTTATTTAGAAATTATTTTTATTTACGAATAATAAGTTTCTTGATTTATTAGAAAAGATATTTTTTATTTCTTTACTATTTTAATATAGTTTTCTAATTTTTTTAAAAAATATTTTCCATTTAATTAAGAAATCAATCTATAGATAAATATTAAAGGACTTTCTTAATTAATTAGAAATGTTTTATTTAATTTTGAAAATAGTTTTCCTTAATATTAGAAAATAGTTTTGTAATTAGGAAAAATTATTTCTAGATAGATTTGAAATATTTTCCTGATTATATTAAAATTCCTTACTTGTTGAATTTTGAAAAGGGGAGTCTTTCTAATTTATAATAAGTAAGAAGCATGATTTATTGAAAATTGGTTTCAATTAAATTTTCTTAAAGGAGTCAAGATAATTAAAAATATTTTTTAATTACAATTAAAAAATTTGTATTTGAAATAGAGATTTAATTCATTTATGAATCAACGGTTTAATCTAGTTTAATTATCCAAGGAGCTGAAAATATCATTTTAGATTATAAAGATCAATAACTAAAATCAAATGAAGATTGATATTTTATACATATAATTTGATTGAGTGCAATATTATATATGAGTTGAATTGTATATGTCATATCTATGATATATTACATAAAATTTTGTGTTTAATAAGATGACAAAATTTAATCCCTTGCTAAAATATTAAACAAATGTTTTAAACATGATTCTTGCTTTCCATTGGTATAAGAATAGACCAAAGTTTTGTTTATGTTAGGCTTGTTAAGCAAACTCAAGAACAATTTAACCCAAATATCCCAAATATATTTAGTCTTATAACAGTAGATCCTACTTAACTAAATTTGTGTAATTTAGATGAGCAAACTCATTATAATTTAAATTTAAAAGCAGGGTTAGGAATAATATATGAGATATGGTTTGATAAGAGTTGTTCCCTAATGGATTTAAGAGTCATATGAGATATGATTGATGAAGATGTTACCTACCTAATTTAAGTTTAGCTAGTTTATTAAACAAAATCAAAATCAACTAATTTTGAATGGGATCTTAGCCCACTATAGAGATTAGAGTAATATATTTCAAATAAAATAGTACGAATAATCAAATATACGATTAAAGTTTGATCTTATTTGATAATCATGAAGTATAATCAATTACTTGCTTTCTTACATATATTTTTTGTTTTGAGTGTAAATTACCTTACTTAATATAATTGATACTAAGAATAGTGAACTAAATTTCTTAGACATGGGTTATGTTTGAAAATTCTCAAAGTTTGATAGAAAATTTACATATCTATTATACAATTTTCTATTAATTCCTATTGAGGATTTTGTAATAAAGTTTTAGAGATATGTCAAAATCATATTTATGAATTTTTTTTTTGACATTTTGAGTTGACTAATGTCTCATAAACTTTAAGGACAACATGTAAAATATATGTCACAGTCATGACAGTAAGATGAAAAAGGTTGCATAAAGTAGAGCTGATATGTATAATATCTTAGTGGAATTATTCCACTCATGTTTAACCTACTAAAAACATAAACATATATTACAATTGAATTCATTTGCTATAGTATTACAATAGTTATCATAAAAAGAAAATTGATTTTATGACTTTTCTTACTTATATATGATATGATAGAGATCATGCCTATTTTTTTAGTTCATAATTATGAGAATTTGATACCGAGTTTAGATTTGACATTATTATAATGATTAAAGCATTACAAGAAATAGAATGTCGAGCAAAAGTTGTGGATCTAGATTTATACAAATAGTTTGTATGTATTGGTCTAAAGTAGACTTATGCTTAGCATAAGTGACAAGAATACAAAGTTGGATAATTGAAACTATCCTTTTATGTCATATTCATCAAATCAACATGATAAGAATCATAAAGTTACATACAAGGAAATATTTATCCTTTTGATTATGAATCATATGAAACTTGTGAAACTTCTTGATTTGAAGAATAAACAAAGCAATCTTTGGTGAAAGAATGATGATGGTATTGAATTGTCAAGTCTTATATAAGTGATGTGTTGGGTGTGATAACAATTCACAAAAGGATGATACATATATATCATTGGATTACTGATGACTTTATATGATATAGTCTTATATATTAAATGAAATATTAATTTAAATTTTCAAAAGTTTCAAAGTATTTAAATCTAAGTAGAAATTAAGCATTGAGAATATTGAAATGTTTTAATGAGATCAATGTGGTAAGATTTAAATTATTCAGTTATATATAAAGAATGAGATTCTCTAATAAATTTCTCCATAACTGAATACCATAAGAGTATGGCTTTGTATAAGGAGGAAAATGCAATGTGATATATTATATGATGCAATATTTATTTCTTCTATAAGTAAGCCTAGTACTACCATTTACCTTCGAAAGTTCCAATTAAATCAATTAGCAAGATTTCATATTAGATATCAAACACTAAGACTTTGAAAGAGTCAAAGTAAATGATTTTAGAATGTTATGTTTAGTTGAAGCATATATTGTCCACTAAGTTTAAAACTAAATTAGATAGTAAAAGTTTATGAGATATCCAAAAGGTTGGATATAATCTTACTAACCGATAAAACAAATTGTTTGTTTCAATGAATGGTTATAAAAGAATGATTTTCAAAACAAATAGTGGGAGTAAAATGAAATTTGAAAAGTTCAAATCTTATGACAATGCATCCAACTGGAACTAATTCCTTTATTCATACATTTAATGTTAGAGAAGTGCTTTAAAGGCTATCACCTTTAGCACTTATTGTACAAATCATTTTATGATTAATAAAGGAATTTGCAATTATTTCGATGTTCATACATTTATGGATTTGATGTTGATCTTAATTGATTAAATGAAGTCATTGATACAAAACATAGCATGGAGGAAATCTTGATAAGATCATGATAATGAGATTCCTATTATATGTAATTATGTTAGTATCTAAACTTTGCCTAGTTATAGGATTAATGAGATAAAATATCATTAATCTGGATAGACTAGTACAGGTTATACTCCTGATTCGATCAAGAAGTAGATCTCATAAGCTACAGGCATGAGTTATTTAGAGTTAACATGTGGATGTTTACTACGGGTAGTAAGTATATTGGATTGACCTACTTTGAGACAATTATATGGATATTCTATTCTAGTGTCAATGTTATTCTCATCATAGCAATGGTGCAAGTATCCTTTAACTTAAGGTGCTCAAGGATATCTCAGATACTGATCCTATACTTTGACTCCATTCATCAGTGCCTTTTAAGGGTTACTCATAGGGTGGTGCTTGGGTACAGCTTGAGGTATTTAGAGGTAATTGAGTAGCCAATAAAGGATTCACCACTCCTGATAGAAGGAGATGATACCCACGGCCTCTTGTTGGGTTCATTACTCGAGAGTCTCTGGCTAGAGTAGATATGTTTCATAAAGAGAGTCTTCAATGATACATAGAGGTCATGACGTGTTGCTAGATACCACTCTTGACTTACTTGAATTAAGTGTTAATTCAAGTGGCTAACATAACCAAGAACCTAATGGGTCACATATATAGGAGATTCGAAGGATGAGTAAAATGGTCTTAAATGGCGATTCAAGATATAAGAGAGTGCTTTGGGATTGTATGGCGATGTGATCATGGTAGAAAATGTTGCATAGAAAGGATTAGAAACAAGTGTTGTTGGCTGCTAATTTGGTCATCAACTTCCCAAAACTTCTATTAATGCATGCTATTCACGGTCATTAACTTCCTGTAACTTCCATTAATGCATGCTATTCATGACTATTAACTTCCTATAACTTCCCATTAATGATGGGAGCTATGGGAGGCCAAAGAGGGCAGAACATAATCGTCATTTTTGTGCATCTTGTGTAAGACACAAGTGAAAGAAAGTTCTTTCTTACATACACACTCTTTTTCTCTCTACCTCTCATAAGAGTTCTTATCTTTGCTAGCACAAAGAAAGAATTCTAGCCATCTCCTAGTAAGGTTTCATCCTTCTATCTACGTGTGGTCTTTCATTAGAGACTGTCTACATTGATTGTTATGGTTTACGACAACTCAACGCGGAGAAGATTAAAGAACGAAGGAGATCGATAGAAAAATATGTAAACATATTATAGTTCACATTTTTGTTTTTTATATCTATATGCATGAGTAGAAATATTTTTTTGAGGTTTTGTTTTATTTTATGCTGTGTATATTTGATATATATTATGTATGAGATGCATGATCGGAACCTAACAGTAGACCCTATGTATCATATGTACTAAATGTTACAACTAGATATCAATCAGACCCTAGTAAGGGTCACTGGGTGGTTGCCAAGAATATCCTTAAGTACTTAAGAAGAACTAAGAATGTGTTCTTAGTATATGGAGAAGGTGATCTTGTGATAAGCGGGTATACTGATGCTAGTTTCTAATCCGATAGGAATGACTCTAAATCCCAGTTTGGCTATGTATTCATACTGAATGGTGGTGTAGTTAATTGGAAAAGTTCCAAACAAGAGACGAATGTAGATTTGACGATAGAGGTGGAGTACATTGCAGCTTCAAAAGCAACAAAAGAAGTGGTTTGGATCAAAAAGTTCATCATGGAACTTGGTGTGGTTTCGAGCATCACTAACCTAATGCAATTGTATTGTAACAACAACAGGGCTATAGCATCGGTGAAGGAACCGAGGTCTCATTAGAAGTCCAAACATGTACTCAGACGTTACCATTTGATTAGAGAGATCATTGGTAGAAATCATGTCAAGACAGAGAGAGCTCCCACCGATTAGAATATAGTTGATCCGTTGACTAAGGCTATTTTCCAAAAGAGTTTTGTGTCACATGTACACACCTGTGGTATTAGATATCAAAGTGATTGGCTTTAGTACAAGTGGGAGTTTATTAGAGAAGTGTTCTAAAGGTAATCACCTTTAGTACATATTGTACAAGTCATTTTATAATTAATAAAGGCATTGTTCATTATTTCGATGTTCATACATTTATGGATTTGATGTTGACCTTAAATTGATTTAAAGATCTTAAATTGGTTTAATGAAGTCCTTGATACAAAACATAACATGGAGGAAATCATGATGAGATCATGATAACCAGATTCCTATCATGTATAATTATGTTAATATCTAAACTTTCCCTAGTTATAAGATTAATGAGATGGGTTATCATTAATCCAAATAGACTAGTACATGTTATACTCCTTGATTAGATAAAGTAGTAGATCTCATAAGTTGTAGACATGAGTTGTTTAGAGTTAACATGTGGATGCTTACTAAAGGTAGTAAGTACATTGGATTGACCTACTATGAGACAATCATATGGATATTTTATTCTAGTGTCAATGATAGTCTCATCATAGCAATAATGCAAGTATCCTTTGACTTGAGGTGCTCAAGGATATCTCAGATATTGATCCTATGCTTTGACTCCATTCATTAGTGCCTTTCATAGGTTACTCATAAGGTGGTGATTGGGTATAACTTGAGGTATTAAGAGGTAATTGAGTAGCCAATAAAGGATTTACCACTTATGATAAAAGGATATGACACCCGCGACCTCTTTTTGGGATCATTACTTGGGAGTTTCTGGACAGAGCAGATATGTATCATGAAGAGAGTTTTCAATGATACATAGAGTAATGAGATCCTTAGGATAAGATATAATATCACTTAGACTAGATGTGATGTAATCAGTCTAGTAGGACTTGACACTTTGACCATACTCTGAGCTAAGTGGGGTATAGATGGTGAAAGGATGAATTGTAAGGCAACATTGTGTATAGAAGTGTTCGTAATCAAACCACTAACTTTCCGATCAACTGGAGGTGATGACGTGTTACTTGATACTGCTCTTAACTTACTTAAATTAAGTGTTAATTCTAGTGACCAACATAACTAGGAACCTAATGGGTCACACACATAAGAGATCTGAAGGATGAGTATAATCATCTTGAATGGTAATTCAAGATATGAGAAAGTGTTTTGGGATTGTATTGTGATGTGATCGTGGTAGAAAACGTTGTATGGAATGGATTAGAAACAAGTGTTGTTGGCTGCCAATTTGGTCATTAACTTCCCAAAACTTCCATTAATACACATTATTCATGGTCATTAACTTCCTATAACTTCCATTAATGCATGTTATTCATGACCATTAACTTCCCATGACTCTCCATTAGTGATGAGGGTTATGGAGGGCCAAATGGTGCAGAAAATAAGGATGATTTTCGTGCCTCTTATGTAAGACACAAGAAAAAGAAAGGTTCTTTCTTACATACACACTCTTTTTCTCTCTAACTCTCACAAAATTTTTTGTCTTTACTAGCACAAAGAAAGAATTCTAGCCATCTCCTAGTGAGGTTTCATCCCTCTATCTTCGTGTGGACTTTTATTAGAGACAGTCTATGTTGATCGTTGTGGTTTACGACAACCCGACGTGGAGAAGATTAAAGAACAAAGTAGATCATCGGAAAGGTATGTAAACTTCTTACATTTCATGTTTTTGTTTTCTATATCTATATATGTGAGTAGATTTGTTTTTTGAGGTTCCATTTTATTTTCCACTACGTATATTTGATACATCTTATGTGTAAGATGCATGATCGGAATGTAACATTTAATATATAGTTGAAAGGCTATGAGACATTAATAGATTCACTTTCATCATAAACTCAAAGAGTTTATTCTAGATGGTTTTGGATTTATCATGTCTATAAAAATGATAGTGGGAGTATAATTTTGCTCTTTAGTGGGATTATATAAAGACATATTGCTCACAGAGAATAATAATTCATATTTTCAATTGTTAAAAATATAATTGTCTAAGAATAACTCTTGTTAGATATGAAAAGTTAATTACTTAATTCTAGAAATTATATCGATAAAGATAGATACAAAAATTAGTTACCTGTTCTAGTCTAAGTACATAGATAATGTACTAAAAATGTTATTATTTGAGATTTCTGATACTTATGAAGTATTAAAGAAATTCATTATTCTATGTATGAGTTAATACTTCAGTTCAAGTTTATATGGATATTAATTGTAAAAGTAAATCATGATTAAGGGATATTTAACTTAGAACAACATTATTTTGAGATTAGAAAGGTTCCAATGTAGCATTAATTGTTAATGAAGTCAAAAATACATTTTTAATTTAGTGGAAATGATTAACTAGATGAAAATGTTCTTTAGTGAACGATCAAAGAAATGTTCAGCAACCTCTGACCTCTCACTAGATTTACCCTTTTACCCTTAACTCCACACCCCCCCTTTTTTTAGCAACACTAGACTACCGTCTCACTGGTCGGAACCCTAGATTTGACTCCACAGTGGCTTCAGCCACTCCTCTAGCAGGGAGTTCCCCCTGCCCCCTAGGGTGGACAATGTAGCTCCTCCTTCACATGAGGACTTTCCTGTCCTCTCCCATGACTCCCTTTATGGATCTTTGAGTGGTTCGTCTTCAACATCTTTGGTCACTAAGGAAGGGACTCCTCTTGCTCCTTTATTCTCTACTGGTCTTTGGGGTAAAGCTCTTCATAAGCAACATAACAAGGGTGACTTGGAACATTTTCAAGAGGTGTTTAAAGAGCGGGATCTCTCTCCTCCCATTGATGTGCTGAAAGTTGGGGAGGATGCTTGGTCGTTGGGTCTCGTGGGCTTCTTTTGGTCTAAGCAACTAGCATTTTCGGCAGTTAATGCCTAGTCAAAGGCAAGATGGACCAAGAAAGGACTCTAGAAAGTCATGCTTCATGAGGACGGTACCTTCTTTTTCAAATTTTCTGTTGATTCTAATTTGTCTGAAATTGTTAAGCTTGGTCCATGGTATTTTGGTAATCAACAATTGTTTCTTTAGCAATGGATGAAGTAAATTACACGTTAATATAGAACTCACGTACAATATACAAAGTACACAAGAAGGGGGGTTGAATCGTGTAATCTTTTTGTGAATACACAAAACCTTTGATATTTCTTGAAAAAGAAACTTTTTCAAGTATTAAATGAATACC
>JANVCQ010000030.1:115221-127110 GCA_025531925.1 Erythroxylum plowmanianum | reverse complement strand
TAGTCATAATTTCATTACATTGCAAAATCATTTACAAACATTTCCAATTTGGAAAGTTATTACAAAATAGAAATATTGAAATACACAAGTTACAATAATTGCGGAAGACTTAATTTGATACAAAATAAAGAAAATACAAATGCAAATGCGACTAGTCTCGACGTCCATCTCTTACTTGAATACGGTGTTATACCTCTGTTTGGCTAACGGGTTAACTCCTTTGAGCCTGAAAAATATTACAAATTTGGATGAGTTTTGGAAACTCAGTGAGTGACCATCCTCAATGGGTAACTTGAACACATAACACATACAGTTCATCAATTCATCATATTAAGTCACATACATTACACATTCACTTAAGCATAAATCACATTCAGAAAGTATTCAAATTATTAAAACATACATATCGATTTTATATGCAATGCACATGAGACTTACTTTCAATTATTATTGTTATGACTGAGTGCCTTTTTACTAGCCCATATTCCTTGTGGATACTAGGCTGGTCTCTATGCCTTGTGGATACCAAGCTGTATCAGATAATGTATCATATCCCTTAGTGGATACCGGGTACATTTATAATTGAGTCGGAGGCTCTTATCACATTTTGAGTTTTAAGCTCTTTATACTAGCGACTCTAGTCACAACTACCTTTATCTTTCATGCATTCACGTAATGAAATGCATCACAGTTTTATATTCTCATTCAATTGCATAATCAATTAGTCACTTTCAAATATCATCAGACCTTAGTCTGATATTCAATATTTTAGTTGAGAATCACCTTTTCATTCATATGCATATTCATATTTTTCTTCAGAACTAGGTCTAACATTTAGCAATCAAGTCTTGCATGGAATGCATCTCTCATAATCAATCAATCATGTTAAGAATCATTTAGTTCTTCATATTCATATACAAGTAGCACTTTAAAATCACATTCATGCATAAAGTCTTGGACCTTCATTATCTAGAATAAGTACAATCACAATCACATTCATTAGTAGTTCAATACATAATTTAAATAGAACAAATAGTAAGTAAGACCATCTAAGTCGTCTCACAATACGCTCCAAATTAGCATTAGCTTCCGTGATCCGAAAGTGTCTAGGTGCGAATGTTCTATCCTGTGTATCAACATCATGCAATACATACGTTAATAATTGCACAATCTTAAGTATTCATTTATAGACAAATGTGTATATGGACTATGTACAATGCATGCTCAATGATAATCCTAGGCATATTATCAATTTTCACATCTTATGAACATTCTCAATTTCAACATTATTTTCTTTCAAAATATCCAATTGTCATTCACTTTTTCTAGGTACTCATTACTCATATCCTTTGAATCACAATTACAATAATATGAACATCTATATTCACATTATACTCATGCCTTTGGTACTTTGATATCATCCATTCATTCACTAAGTTATACTCCCAATTATCACTTCAAACATATCACACATTAGTCACTTAATGAAGGCATCATTCTAGGTTTATTCAACCAATTGACCTGTGAATATCCGTTAGGCGGACATCCATGTCTGTTAAATAGATCTTTATGGGTCTCTTACAAAAACTTGAATTTTTGACCCTCTAGACATCTAATTCTCTCATGGTACAATCCTCTTCTCACTGAGCTGGGTCTTCATAGAATTGTAGATATCAAAGTCCTCTTTAAAACTATACTTAAATGACCTCAATATGAGTTCTACAGAAAAAGTTATGCCTTTTGCCCTAAAGTATATCCAAGTGCAATCACATTTTCCAAATTCTAGCTCTTTACTTACTACATTCACTACCTTAAGCTTGTCTATCATTTCTAATTCAATTTCTCTTCATTTTCCCATCATTCTAACTACATTTCAACTCAATGTCATCCATAACGAAATCATAGTCCATTGGAGATCATGAACACTAATAATAGAACATACACATATATATACATTCATTATTAACTTCCTACATATATTCGACTTCATTTTCATTTTCATTTCATTCTAACTATCACCTTAATTCTTCCCATTTCAAGATACCACAGTACTCCCTTTCGTTAGCTCTACACTCATTTTATTTCATCACAAAACACCCAAAGAGATTCACATTAATTCATCACAAAATTAAAACAAAAACTCATTATGTATCTAGTTTTTTCTGTAGTTTTTCCTACACCTAATACTCAACTTCAGGTTAAAATTCGAAACTCTTAAAGAAAGAATTTGAATTTGATGTCTTAAATTTAGTCATATGTCTCTAATTTAATCCAAATAAAAAATCATCTCATTTGGACATCTACAAAACAAGTTATGGCTAAATGATAGAGGCATAATCAATGGAAAAATGTTACAGCTAGCATTTTTTTCTAGCACCCTTTGAACACCATTTACTCAATTTAATCCAACATTATATCATTTCAAAATCTATTACCCATCAAAACACAAAAGCAAGACATGAATCTATTCTCATTCAATTTATGAACAATTAACCTCTAACTATCATCAAATATGCTTCATTAATCAAATCAAGAATAATGATGCTTATACTTACTTGATTTACCCAAAGCTTCTTCAATCACCATAAAAGCCTAGCTCCTCCAATATATATGATCATTATCTTTTTAAAGTGGAATAGGTTGGGTCTTTAGTGGCAAAATGGAGAAGACAACAAATCTTGGAGAAACAAAGTGAAAGAGTTGGACTAAAAATCAACATGGTGAGGGTAAGAGTGAGTTTCGTGAGTGAAGAAGAGAAGGATGAAAAAAATGAAGAAGAAGAAGGAGAAAAGAAGTGTATTTTGTAAGTGGACAAGTGAAAGACCATAATATGGGTCTTTCATTTAGTGAATTTCGTGCTTTAAAAGAAATGATGTGGCAAGTGACACAGAAGGATGAAAAAAATGAAGAAGAAGAAGGAGAAAAGAAGTGTATTTTGTAAGTGGACAAGTGAAAGACCATAATATGGGTCTTTCATTTAGTGAATTTCGTGTTTTAAAAGAAATGGTGTGGCAAGTGACACTTGTCACTTGCCACATGTCACTCTTTCACGGTCTCTTCTTGGTCTTTTATTAACTAGTTCATTTGTCTCCAATTTTTACTCCAATTAACTAGTTAATGTCACATATTAAAATTTCTACTGCCATTTCAGATTTATTTCTACTACTATTCATCAATTATTCTGCCACTTGGCATTTTTCCTAGTCCAATATACCCTTAAAATTTCAAAATTTTCCCAAATTTTCACCAAAATTTCTAAGTCAATACATATACTCTCCAAATCAATTCTTAAAACATATAATCCATAATTCACATCATAATCGAATGAAACAATCATATATATCCGTAAAATGTCAAATGAGTGCACGAACCATTCATTTTAATGAGCAAAAAATCAAATTAACATTTGTGTATGCTAAAATTATGCATGAGCATGAAATGCAATTTTCTAATCTCTCATTGCTATTTTCTCACTTACAGAAATCTAAGGTTCTACCCCTTAATATGGGAACGAGATGTTATAAGATAGATATTATCCTAGGCATAGATTGACTCACTGCTCATAGGGCTATCATGAACTACTATACCAAGGAGTTAGTACTATCTCCTACTCAGTCAAGAGTAGATTTCAAAGGAATTAGTCTAGCAATGCCAACCATGTTGATATCATTTATGAGTGCATTAGGGATTGTGCAAGGTGGATGTGAGGCCTATCTGGCCCATGTCACCAATACTTGAGATGAGTAGAAAGTGCAAGACATTCCCATGGTTAGGGAATTCTTGGATGTGTTTCCCACTGAGCTATTTGGTTTACCTCCAGGTGGAGTTTACAATTGATTTAGTTTCGGGTGTAGCTCCTATATCTATTCCTCCATATAGGATGGCACATAAGGAATTAAAGGAGTTAAAGGCTTAACTTTAGGAGTTGCTAAAAAAGGATTTTATTAGACCCAGTGTTTCACCTTGGGGAGCTCCAATTTTGTTTGTTGCATCTATTATAAGCAAATGAATAGGGTGACAGTGAAGAACAAGTACCCGTTGCCGAGAATTGATGATTTGCTTAATCAATTGTAGGGAGCTCAGGTATTCACTAAGCTGGATTTGAGATTGGGATACTATTAGTTGAAAATAGCAAAGGTTGATGTACCTAAAACTGCATTCAGGAGCAGGTATGAGCACTTCGAGTTTTTTGTAATGCCATTTAAGTTAACTAATATCTCAGTAGCATTTATGGCCTTGATAAATATGGTGTTTTAGCCCTACTTAAACCACTTTGTGATAGTATTTATCGATGATATTTTGGTGCATTCAAAGAATAGAGAAGAGCATGCTAGACATTTAAGAATAATACTATAGATTGTGAGGAAAAAACAACTATATATCAAATTCAGTAAGTGTGAATTTTAGATGGATCTAGTGTTTTTGGGACGTATAGTGACTGATTGACTGGAGAAGGCATACAGGTAGATCCAAGGAAGATAGAGGCAGTGATGAATTAGGAAGCTCTAAGGAATGTGTCTAAAGTTCAAAGCTTCCTAGGATCAGCTAGATATTATTCGGAGGTTTATCGTGGGATTTTCTTTGATCTCAACCCCTCTAACAAAACTTTTGAGGAAAAATGTAGTATTAAGAATGAGGAATGTTAGAAGAGCTTTGAGGAGCTGAAGCATCTGTTGACTACGACACTAGTGTTGACTATTCCATCAGGAACTGGAGGATACGTGGTATATAGTGATGCTTCACATTAAAGATTGGGATGTGTATTGATACAGTATAGTATGGTAATTGCTTATGCATTAAGAAAACTAAAGTCTCATGAGATTAACTATTTGGTACATGACTTAGAGCTTGCTGTAGTTGTTTTTGCTCTAAAGATATGGAGATACAATTTGTATGGAGAGACATTTCAGATTTATACCAATCAAAAGAGTTTAAGGTATCCGTTGAGTTAAAAGGAATTAAATATAAGACAGAGGTGATGGATTGAGTTATTGAAGGATTTTGATTGCTTGATTGAGTACCACGTGGGGAAAGCTCATATGGTGGTTGATGCTTTGAATAGGACGTCGAATACTAGTGTAGCTTATATTCAGTTATCAAGGTTATCAAACTTGATTCATTTGAGAGCTCTAAATGTGGATTTAAATCTGGAGCAGGATGAGGCATTGATTGCTACATTAAAGTTGAGACTGATTCTACATGACATAATCAAAAAAGTTTAGTGGAAAGATCCTAATATGGTGAAGCTTATAGAGAAAGTGAAAATGAACCCGGATTCTGAGTTTGAGTTGAGGGGTGAGACATTGTGGTTAAAACAGAGGCTGTGTGTGCCTAATATGGATGATTTGAGGAAAGAAATTCCTGAGGAAGCTCATATGCCACCTATGCTATGCATCCTGGTACTACCAAGATGTATAACATGCTGAAGTAGCATTTCCCGTGGCTTGGATTGAAGAAGCAAGTGGCGGAGTATGTTTCGAAGTGTATGACATGCCAGCAGGTTAAGACTGAGCATCAGGCTCCAGTAGGGAAGCTATATTCGTTGCCTATTCTGGAGTAGAAATGGGAACAGATTACCTTGAACTTCATTATGGGATTACCTAAGACTCTGAGGCAAAACAATGCTATATGGGTTATAATAGACTAACTAACTAAGTCAACCCATTTCTTACTAGTAAGAGAAAATAACTCACTAGATCAACTAGCCCGGAGAAACGTGTCCCAGTCTTTAAGTCCTCTCTGAACCTACACGGGGCAAATCCACCGTGCTAAGCATATAACTTAGTGAGTAATAACTAAACTATGTCTAACCACAATAGGTACTGAATCATATTACATAAAAGCATCTAAACATACTGAAATTTAGAACAGAATAAGATTTATTAATGATAACACTTCGCATGCTAAAGTCAGACATTTTGATAGCAGAACAGAACATATAAAATGCAGAACATATTTTCAGAATATGGTGTTAACCCGTCATATCAAAATTATGGTTTGTTTCTTATCAAAGCTTAGCAGAGATCAAATTACAAAATGAGTTAGACTGTAAATCCATAAACAGAAGTAGGTAACGAGATTTATATAGAAGATACCAAAATTGGCATCATAAATAGAAGACATCGAAATCTAGACACTTTGGTCCTGACACCGAAGTGTTCAGAAGAGATTGAAGTCCCAATACTGAAGTATCCAGAAGAGACCAAAGTCTTGACATCAAAATATCCAGAAGCAGCTGCAGACCCTTCTAGACATGCCTATTTACCCATGACTAGGTCTTGACAGGTATAAAACCAAACAAGTTCATTTCATGTGATAAAATAATTAGTCAATCATATTCATATGCAACAAACAATTTGGACATTCATTGTCTCGAGTTTAGAACACAATCAGCATAAAACACAATTCAATTAAGTACTAAACAGAATAAAGTAAAGTGTGAGCATCTTAAAGATTACTAACAGCTTTACAAATCATTCAATGGAGTAAAATCAATAGCAAACAAAACAATCAAAGCAAAAACATCAAAAATTTCTTACTGAATTACTTAGAGATACTCAAAGATTACTTACTAAATATCTCACAAATATTTATCAAGAATACTTACAAAATTTCTCACTAGATTACTTACAAAATTAACCGTCTAAATTACTTACTAAATATCCCTTTTTGCTTATTGGCTCGAAGTCCCGACAATATCTAGAAGTGGTCACTCTATGCGTTCCTCTATAATATTTATTACAAATACATATCACTATTGTGCATGACTAAGAATTCATTAATGCACATTCATATATACTAAATATTTATGATGTAGGTTGATGACAAATTTTGGGTTTTTTATCCTTAATCTTGACACATTATCAATCATGTGAAATCATGCTCAATTGCTCAATCCAAATTTATCTCAAAACCAACTTTCGGGTCCAATTTGCTCAATTATTCACATTAGGAAGATGAGGTAATTTGATAACACTTACTTCTAAAAAGTTGTTCTCCCAAGTCTTAAGTTTCTAATGATACCAAGTTCATTCCATTTGGTTCTATATATTGAAAGTTATACTCAAAAGATCTCAAACTATGCTTAAGCTTTAACAGAATTCTTATCTCAAATTCCAATCAGATTCTGAAATTCTTAATAGCATAATTAACATTCAATCTCTTCATACAATTTGTATCCTTAAGTCTCTAATTTAATTCAAATCAAGAGTCACTCCATTTGAAATCTGCAGATTAATATATAATCAAAATACTGACGTATGATCGGTAAAAGCATCTCAGTTATCAAACTTTAGGATGGTCACATTTCCATCTTAAATTGGTCAATCAATCCACTTTGTATGATTATAATTTTTCGTGGGGATGAAATCAATGTCTTATAAGTCTATTGGTTCAAGAATCAAGCCACTTGGTTATTAGGTGAAGGAGTTATATCAAAAAGATCATAGGATGTTTAGAAAACAACCTTCTTAAAAAAAAATATGGAAGTCACGATTGTACACCTGCACGACCGTAACATTCCAGATTCTGCACGATTTCGACTTGTTAACCCCTTCAGCAAAGTTGTGATCATCCAGAAGCATGATCGCGACATCTTCCTTCTTTGCCGAACTAGATTTCTTCTTCTTCTTTCATTCTTTTCTCAATTATCTCACTTTCCTCCTATTCACTAAACACATATATCACTTCAACCAATTCCTCTACTTCCATTTCAGTTCTACAATACACAACAAAAACAAAATTCCAGATTAAACACTAAAAACTCAATCACAAGCATGTGACATTACGCACATTCGTGCGTGCCTTGCACACCCGTGCATCGGTTGTGCATTTGCATTAGCTTTTTTCCATTTTTCTTTATCTTCCACAGATTTTCTTCATTCCTGCATCACATATTCTGGACTTCTATATCCAGTACAACCTCTAAACCCATCAAGTGCAAGCTTATATGATAATTCATGAAAACCGAAACTTATACAAGCTTTCTCTCTACTGTACATTTATTTCCATTCAAAACCAATCCCATAGTCAACACAAAACCTAACCTATACCATTTTTATACAGTCACACCTTATTCATATAATGCATTTTGAACATCACCGAAGCTATCAGTTTACACATGTACTCATTTCCAGTACTAAAACATCATCAAATTCATTCACAAAACCTAGAAAATTAGAAACATCACTTACTTGATTCTTCAAACAAATTCCAGCTAAGACAATGAATAGCAGGGTTTCAATGGATAGAGGGAAAAGCAAGACTAAAGAGAAGCAAACTAATAATTGGACTGGGTTATTTGTTTTGCAAAGGATAAGACTGATATAAAAATCAAAACCAATATTTCGGTGATGCAGATTCAGTGATTTTTAGTGAATACCAACAAAATTTGAAGAACAACAAAGAGCTTCAGTCATTTTGCCTTCTAACACACATATTTGCATGTGTTTTTATCATTTTGACACATGACTCCATACATGCCTCCTTTGCCAATCGTACAAGCTGCCACATGTCTCCTACATGTCAGACCATTTGTCACACTCCCACTTATCACATATTGATGTATTTTTCTTATGTTAAAGTATCCCATAAATTTTGAAATTTTCAAAAATTTTGAAATATTACTAATAGTCTCCAAATAAGTTTTTACTACCAAGAATCCATAATTCACAATTTTACAAATCCGTTTTACCAAAAAATGTCATGAATGAATGTACAATTATTTTGTATATGTCAAAATTCATAAGCACATCACAGCAAAATACTCAATTATGCAAAGCATAAAGTGCACTACTACTTCCTCAATAATCTAACCCCTAATGTGGGGTGTTACACACTCTTGCTCTTCTACTTTCCAAAAATCATGGCACTTACCTTCTGAATCCTACTGAATACCAAAGCATTGTTAGTGCTCTTCAGTACCTTTAAATCACTCATCCAAATATTTAATTTTTTGTTAATAAAGCCTCTTAATTCTTATAATACCTTATTGAAATCCACTGGATTGTAGTCAAACAAATCTTGCAATATTTCAATCTACACCTTTTCATGACATTCATTTTACCAGCTCCACATCCCTTACGTTGCAAGCTTAGTATGATGCTGATTGGACAAGTTGTCTTAATAATCGTCACTTTAGATCTAGTTACAACATATTTCTTGGTACTAATCATATCTCTTGGAGTGCTACAAAACAAACTCAAAATTGTACATTCTAGTACAAAGGCTGAATACAAGAGTATTGCTCTTGCAGTTGTTAAACTTTGTTGGGTACCTTCTCTCTTTGGCGAGCTTGGTTTGTCTCATCCCACACCTATCTTCTGATATGATAATCTTAGAGCAACTCTTCTTACTTCAAACCTAGTGTCTCACGCTTGCACTGACCACATTGAATTTGATATTTACTTTGCCAGGGATTTGGTTGCTTTTAAAGCTCTTCACATCTGACATATTCCTTTTATTGATTACATCACCGATGCCATTACAAAAGCTCTATCTACTTCAACCTTTACATATCTATAGTACAAACTCATAATCTTATCAAATTGTGCACTTGAGGGGAAGTTGTTAACATATCTTAACAACATTGATTTTCTCTTATCACTGACAGTGATTCTTAAGTTCTAATGTACCTTATATAAAACACGTATATAACTATACCGTATACTTCTTGATCAATATAGAAAAATACAAAGTTGCATTACATTATTATCGAGTGCGCTTTCAAGACACGAATCTATTCTAGGACCCACGTACTACATAGAAACGCATCAATGCATGATGGTTGATATCTATTCTAGGACCCACGTAGTACATAGAAACGCATCAATGCATGATGGTTGATGGATTGTAGATTAGTGGTGACAACAACATCGATCTGATTTAACTCAATTTTTTAAATTTAAAAAATGAATTTTAAATAATAAAATCTTGAGTTTTACGTTAAATTTTGAATAAATCTAATTCAAGGTCTGAATTTATTTTAAATCAAAATAAAATTCAAATTAATTTTAAGCTCAATCAAATTGAAATAGAATTTTAGCTCTATAAATGAGCAATATAGTGAAAAATATTGGTCGACTCGATATTGCCAATACCAATAAAATCATAGCAAAGGTATGCACATGATTGAGCCATACAAATCGTGAGGCTGTGGTTGTTTTTCTTCCTTCAATTTCATTGTCTTTACTTCCATTATTATTTTGAGTGGACCACACCCACGTGTCACTTTTTTCTGGTCCAGCTTCGACCTTCCCCTACATCGCAACGAATTCTCAAGTCAATACGTTTTCGACCCATTCTTAGTTAGAATTGATTGATGTAATATTATAACTTATACAACCTTTCCTATTTCTGTGTAGGGTAATCAAGTTTTAATCTTTCGGAATGCGACATAACAATCCTACTTTCTGCAACCATCAAGTATATAATTCTGAAAAAAAAAAACATGGTTGTCAGATGACATAAAGCCACGGCTGGTTTTAATTTACCTTATACATTTATAATATAGAATTTGAAGAAAACAAAAGCTAGACATTGAAATGATTTATTGGCACTATTGATCATACAGATAAAAATACCTATTGATCAGATTTAATGTTTCAATTACCAATGTATTAAATGATAATAATTTAACATACAAATATTTAATTAATTTTGTTACGTTAAGTTGTTCATAAATTAGATTGCTGAAAATTTTGTGAATTTGGTGTGTTTTATTTTAAATAGCGTAGTTTAAACACCAACTTATCTAAATAGAAGTAAAATAAACAAACATGACGATGATAAGTTACTGTTAACTATCTCATTCAACAACATTACAGAAATCTTTGATTTTATATTGGAAAGAATATATAGAGAATGAAAATTTGAATTGTGAAGGAAAATTAATCTTAACCTTATCTTTTATAAGCTCCTAGCTAGCCCAAATGATAATCTACAGTGAATTTTTGTTTGCTTTTCTTTTTTTCCTTTTCCTTATAATGGTACTCAGGGGGATATAACGTACGAGATCATTATACAAACTTGGAAATTTCTGTAAATGCTTGAAACTGAAATGACTAGTCTGTTCAACTTACAACTTCATAAAGCATTTTGATATGCTATTTCAATTCAGCTACGCTTAAAATAGAATTATCCCATTGCCCAAATCTGATTTTTTTCCCCCAAGACACACAGTAATTAATTATAAATTCTATTTTTTTATTGTACGTAGATTCTGAAATTCTTTGGTTTAATATCTTGGAGTACATATGAAGTAACCCTTCATCTGGGACTGGACCAGTTGCCTTCGCAAGTAACATCACACAGTAAAGCAGGCACATCTTAATTACTATTTTCAGACAAGAACTTGGACCCAAGTACGCGAAAGTATTTATTAACTATAGGATAAATGACAATGAAGACAGTAGTCAAGACAAAGAACCTAAATTGTGGAGGTGAGAAATCTACCAATTAGCTATAAAAGAAAAGTATTCAGGTCTGAGATTTGCACCAAGTGTTAGAAATGATAATAATTTATATACATGTCTATTGTAGAAAAAAAAAGGCGAAATGTTATTTCATACCTCCTGCCATTTATGTTCAGAGATTTCGTACAAACATGAGAGGGCTCTTTTAAGCTTTTAACATACGCAAGAGATGGTGTAGAGATTCACTACAAGAAAAGGAGGCCTTTTGCGTCGTTTTTTAAACGTCGCAAAAGACAATTAACCGTCATCTAAAACTATTTACGATGTCTATTAAAACGTCACAAAAAACGTCGTGGAAGGTAGGGTAGGCATTAGTGATCTACGACGTCTGTTAGCAAACGTCGTTGAAGGCCCAAGTATTCTTCGACGTTCTTGTAGACGTCAGGAAAGGTGTAAACATTTTGCGACGTCTGAAATA
>JANVCQ010000030.1:12482-26404 GCA_025531925.1 Erythroxylum plowmanianum | reverse complement strand
ATATCATGGACTTCATTAATTTGCTTATAGATCAATGTCAATTCATAAATAATGAACATCAAATTAATGAAATATGCATTTCTTTATTTATTCATAAAGTCTGTACATAATTTTGTACAAAACACGCTAAAGGCGATTGCCTTTAGGGCACTACTCTAACACTATCATGAGATCACCACATGGATGACCTATTTTAATGTCAGTGATAACTCATCATAGCAATAGTGCAAGCATTCTTAGACTTGAGGTACTCAAGGATATCTTAGATACTGATTTTGTGTTTTGATTTCATTCCTTGTTGCCTTGTAGAGTTCGCTCATAGGTAATGATTGGGTACAACTTGAGATATTCGAAGGTAATTGAGTAACCAATAGAGAATTCACATCTTTTGCTGTGATAGCAGAAGATGATATCATGGCTTCTTGTCAGGGTTATTACTTAGAAATCTCTGGCCGGAGTACATATGTCATAAAAAATGTCTTTATTGACATATAGAGTAATGAGTCTCAGGACGAGAATTGATAGCACTTGGACTAGATTTGACGTAGTCAATCTAGTGAGAGTTGACATTTTGCCTATACTCATAATCAAGTGGAGTATAGCATGGTAAAAGGACGAATTGCATAACAATTGTCTATGAGAGGGTTCGCGAGATGGTCAGGTTCATTCGTCAAACTATTTACTTTTCGATCAATTGGGAGTCATAATGTGTTTGTAGACACCGCTCATGACTTGCTTGGATTAAGTGTTAATTTAAGTGGCTAACATAACCGGAAACCTAATGGGTCACATGCAGAAGAGTGATTCGGAGGATTCATAAAATAGTTTTGGATAGAGATTCATTATATGGAGAGCACTAAACCAAATAAATTTCGATGAGATCGAGATATGTCCCGATAAGATTGCGACATCGATATTGCTAAAGTAAGTCTATGGTGTTTTTCCACATTCAGAATTCGATAGGACCGACCCCAATGTGACTGGACTATTTCAGCATATATATATACATATGTCTCAATAAAATCGCGACATCGATATTGCTGAAGCAAGTCTCTGGTGTTTTTTCACATTCAGAATCCGATAGGACCAACCTCAATGTGACTGGACTATTTTAGTATATATATATATACTTTTTATGGATAAGAGACAAAATCTATAAAAGACAAAATAAGAAAGGTGAATAAGTAGTAGAATCGTGAGAAGCATAAATAATAAGGAAAATTTTTCATGCTCATCCATAGCTCTCCATCATCTTCTTAAAAGCTTCATGTTCTTCCTCTCTTTCACATGCTCTCCAAGAACAAAGGTAAGAGCTAGCACTTTCCTCTTTGTTCTAGTTATTTCCGGATCAAAGAGTTTAATTTAGTTAGATTCTTCGACCTTTGCGTGGATACCGTTAGAGACGGCCTCCTTTGATCGTTGTGGTTTGAGAATTTTGGTACTTTTTTGTATAAATACATAGATCCTGAAATTCGGGAAAGTCCTGGAATAATTTTTTTTTGTTTTCTACACCACGTGCATGTGATGTATGCACTAGAATTTTCCTACAGTGGTATCAGAGCCACTTATATCTCGTATAAAAAAGAAATCATAACAAGGTTAATGCTGCCTATTAGTTGTGACGATTGTATGAGTGTGTTGAATTCAAAATCAGTGTAGAGATCTTGTTTTCGAAATTTTCTTGCCCAAATTTGCTCATGAGAAGTTGCTGAATATTTTTGTGGAAGAAAAAAAATTTATCAATGTGATTGATATGTTTATGCTAATTAATTCCCAACTGTTCTGATTACTGTGTTTCTACACATTACATGAACATACATGCTTGCAAATTCAAGAATAAATTCTAGAAAAATTGTTTTTGGAATTTTTTTTCACAAACTTCTTTATAAGATGTTTATACATGTTTATGAAGATGGAAAACTGCTTTCGAGGTGATTGAATATTTATTTGAAAATTTCTTGTGTGCTGCTAGGAATGTCTGTGTTGAGGAATACAAATTCTGGATTGGCTTGGTTGCAGAGGTTGGTTGAGTTTTTCTTAGAAATAAATTTTGAAAAAATTCTTGGAACATGCGAACATGTTATAGCCTCTGTAATTTTATCAGTGTTTATTGAAATTGTTTCAATGAGTTTTTCAAGCAAAAGACAGAGCTGGACAATTTTTAAAAAACTGCTGGACCTGTTTTGTTTGAAATGTTGATTGTATATTTTTTGGTTTTAATGCCTTGGATCATTTTTTATGTGATTAGAAATATGTTACATTGATATTGTATGCATGTCAAACTGATTTTCTTGAAATTGGGTTTCCAAAAAATTTTCGGATGTCAAATATATCATCTTAGCATCTCGTTAGTATATTCAGTTATCTTGATTGTTTTGGCCGTCACAAGTTATGTGACAAGTGCCGAAGTAGTCTTGATGAAGTGGAGACTACCTAGAGATACTTAGGGTGATAGTTTGATGTTCTCAAATTATTTGGAAATCTAAGAGAATAATATTGTATTTGTCTATTGCGAGTATTTCACGTCTAGTATGATATACTAGATATGGCATGCATAATACAATTAAAATGTTTAATTGGTACATTAGAGTAGAGGGTATTACACTTGATATATTGGTATTTTGAATTGGAATTGAAAACATACGGATTGAGAAATTAGCCGATGCCAATGCTAGAAAGCTGTTAGGATCTTCAGGAGAGAGAAAGAGGATTATTCTAGAAGGAGTTAGTTATAACCGTATGTACCTAGGGGGGTCTATAAAGGGGTAGGTAGAGAAGAGAGGGGGAGGAGAAAATAGATAGAAGAAGAGTGACAGAAGGAATCGAACCTTCTGAGGAGCAAAATCTGCTCTGGTTAGGGAGAGAGGAGCAACTCTGCTCTGGTTAGGGAGAAGAGCTACCTTACTATTCGGTAGTGATATATATAGTTTACGAATATATTGAAATAATATAGAGAAGTTCTAGTATTATAGGTCTAGAGTTCTATCAAAAGCAATCCAGTTTAAGAGTTGAATCGAACGTCAAATCTTTAGATGCATAACACGTCACAACCAATGTAGGAAAACCTTGTGAGATAATTGTATTAGAGAATGCATGCTAGGGTTGGTTAGATGAGATGATGGATGATTATGGATATAGATTCAATATGATAGATAAAACGTCCTAAATTATTCCACATAGTCATTGTGACTATAATCCTATGACTTAGATGAGACTAGAATATGAAATCCCTCACACATAATATGAAAACTAACGCCTTCCATTAATATAGGAAGAACCAAAATTCTTTTAAAATTAGGGTTGTTGGGTAAACCCAAGCTCGCTCTATACATATATGTTCAAATTATGGAAATACAATTTTCAGATTAATGGGTCGGCTTTCACTAAAAGTGTTGATTTGTTAAGTAAAATCAAGGTCAACGTATACAGAGGTGCAATTGGGTAGCGTACATCAGATGTACGTGCATCAAGAGTTGATAACCCAATGTGTGTTGATAACACTAGACGATAGTTGCATTTATGATGCAATTGATATGACCGATACCTATCGATTGACCTAAGGTGACTTGGTGGGTAAACCCAAGGTCATTCTTAGTAATGTTAGATATCAGCCCACTAGGGCACTCTGTAATCATTTTTCTTGGATTCGTAGTGAGAGCTATGGATTCTTGGAAATTAGTAGGAGCCATATGCATGTCATTCAAGTCCTTATAAACATGCATGTATTTATATTCTAACATTCTTTCTTTCTTTACATTTAGGTTGATTGAAGATATCTTCCAGTTTGAATTTGCACTCATTTATGGATTATAATAAATTAACTGGACCCAACTTTCTTGATTGGCTAAGAAATCTAAGAATTGTTCTCAAATTTGAGGAGTTAGGCTATGTCTTAGACATTCCACTTCCTGATCTACCTGCTATTGTTGCTTCTGATGAGGATCAGAAAATATATCGTAAGCATCTCAAGGATAGCGACTTGGCTACTTGTATTATGCTAGCCTTTATGTCGCCAGAGCTGCAAAAGCAGCATGAGTCTATGGATGCTAATACTATAGTGTTTCATCTTAGAGAGCTTTTTGATGAGTAAGCTCGATCTGAAAAGTTCGAGATCTCGAGGCTGCTTTCACGACTAAGATGACTCGGGGACATGTACAATGCAGTGTACACTGAAGATGAATGGGTATATTGAGAGGTTGGTTATCTTGGGTTTTGTTATGGATTATGAATTAAGTGTTGACTTAAATTTGGTTGGATTGTCTGATAGTTATTCACAGTTTGTGTTAAACTATCGGATAAACCAAATATCCACGACAATTCCTGAGTTGATCAATCTACTCAAGACAGCAGAGCAAGCTATTAAGAAGGATAACAAGCTAGTGCTAGTGGTAGACTTTTCTTCTTCTAGTTCAAGAAAAAATAACCTAAAGAAGAAAAGGATTAAGAAACCAAAAGGAAATGCAACCAAAAAGAAACTCAAAGCAATTGTACCAAAAGAAACTTGCTTCAATTATGGCAAGACTGGCTACTGGAAGCTAAACTGTAAAGTTTATCTAGAGTCCTTAAAGAAGAAGCAGACATCAGATGCCCCAGCTCCTTCAGGGACTCAGGGACAATAGACAGCTCATAAAGGGAGAATTGGACTTACGTGTGGGCAATGGAGCAAGAATTGCTGCATTAGCCGTAGGCACTTATTTTTTTGTTACTCCCTAGCGGGCTTGTAATTAAACTGGATGATTGTTATTTTATACCTGCTTTAACAAAGAATATATTGTTTGTTTCTTGTTTAATTAAAGTTGGTTTCCATTTGAATTTCAATAATAGCGGTTGTTCTATTAATTTGAATGAAATGCTTTATGATACTGGTACATTATGCAGTGGAATTTATATGTTAAATATGTCACATCCAATTATAAATGTCAATGACACAAAAAGACATAAGCGATATAATTTAAATTCAAATTACTTATGAAATTGTCGCCTTGGCTATATAAATGAGAAACAAATAGTTAAGCTCCACAAGAGTGACAGTTTATGATTATTTGATTATGAATCATATGACATGTGTGAATCTTGTTTATTAGGCAAGATGACTAAGTTATCCTTTAAGGGAAAGGGTGAAAGAACGATTGGAGTGTTAGACCTAATATATTCAGATGTATGTGGTCCGATGTCCATCCATGCTAGAAGTGATTTTCCTTACTTCATTACTTTTATCCATGATTATTCTCGATATGAGTATCTGTATATGATGAGATACAAATCTGAAGCATTTGAAAAGTTTAAATAATTCAGAAATGAAGTAGAAAATCAACTTGAGAAAGATATCAATACTTTATGATCCAATCGAGGTGGGGAATACTTAGACCAAAATTTTTTAAATTATCTCAAAGATACTGAGATTTTATCTCACTAGACTCCACCTTACACACCACAGCATAATGGTGTGGTCGAAAGGAGAAACCGAACCTTGTTGGACACAATACGGTCGATGATAGGCTTTGCAAATTTATCAAAATTCTTTTGGGGGTATGCACTCGAGACAACCTTTTTTTATTAAACAGAGTTCCATCAAAGACAATTGATGTTACTCCATATGAGATGTGGACTAACAAAAAACTCTATCTTTCTCATTTGAAATTTTGGGGTTGTCCGACTTATGTGAAACGGATACAATCAGATAAACTTGATGTGAAGTCTGACAAGTGTTTGTTCATAAAATATCCTAAAGAAACAATGGGATATCAATTTTACCTTACTGAGGAACAAAAGGTATTTGTTTCAAAGCATACTGTCTTTTTAGAGAAAAGGTTTCTTTTAAAAGAAGACAGTGGGAGCAAAATTGAACTTGAAGAAGTTTAAGATGCTCGAATAGATGCAGATCAACTGCCTGAACCTGAGACTGTAACCTATACAGTTGAAGTAACAGTTCAACCTTCTTCAACATAGGAAGTTCGTAAGTTATGTAGGATACGCTCTATTCCCGAGAAATATGGCTTTTCGTGATTGAACAAAATGATGTATTGCTCATAGAAGATAATGAGCCTACTGCCTATGAAGAGGTTTTGAAGAGTTTAGAGTTTGAGAAATAGCTTCACACCATGAAAGCATAAATGGATTCCATGTATGAAAACCAAGTATAGACTTTGGTTGAGGCACCTGAAGGAATAAAACCTATAAGATGTAAATGGGTTTTCACAAAGAAAACCGATATGGATGGTAATGTGATTACCTATAAAGCAAGGCTTGTGGCCAAATATTTCCGTCAAAGACAAGGAATTGAGTGCAACAAGACCTTCAACCCAGTAGTAATGCTTAAATCTATCATGATACTCCTAGCCATTGCCACTCATTATGATTATGAGATATGGTAAATTGATGTTAAGACAACTTTCCTAAATAGGAATCTAGCCGAGGATGTGTATATGACATAACCAGAGGGCTTCATCTCCTATGATGGTGAAAAAGTATGCAAGCTTTAGAAATCCATATATGGATTGAAACAAGCACCTAGGAGTTGGAATATCAACTTTGATGAGATAATCAAAGAGTTTGGTTTCTTACAAAATTTGGATGACCACTATGTGTATAAGAAAGTTAGTGGGAGTGCAATCATATTCCTCATGCTATATGTAGATGACATACTATTACTAGGAAGCGATGTCTCTATGCTACAATCTATGAAGATTTGGTTGTCCAAACAATTCACTATAAAAGATATCAGTGAAGCAACTTATATCCTTGAGATAAATATCTATAAAGATATATCAAAAAGGTTGCTTGGTCTTTCACAATCAAAAAAGTTGCTTGGTTTTTCACAATCAACGTACATAGACAAGATGCTAAATAGGTTTAGCATAGAGTAGTCCAAGAGAGGGTACCTTCTTATGACTCATAGGATAACACTCTCGAAATCTATGTGTCCTAAGATAAAAGATGAGAGGATGCGCATGAATATGATCCAGTATGCAGCTGTAGTAGGATCTATCATGTATGTTATGCTATGTACGAGACCCGATGCATCATATGCTCTAAGTGTTATGAGCAGATACCAATTGGATCCTGGTGAGAGTCATTGGGTGGCTGTCAAGAACATCCTTAAGTACTTGCGAAGAAGTAAGGATGCTTTCTTAATATATGGAGATGGAAATCTAAAAGTGAGCGGTCATACAAATGCTAGTTTTCAATTTAATAAGGATGATTCCAAATCTCAATCAGGTTATATATTCACATTAAACGACGAGGCGATTAGTCGGAGGAGTTCCAAACAAGAGACTACTATCGATTCAATAACTGAGGCAGAGTACATTGCCGCTTCAGACACAACAAAGGAAGCAGTTTGGATCAAAAAGTTCATTACTGAATTTGGTGTGGTTCCTAGCTGTGATGGACCCATACAGTTGTATTGTGACAACAATGGGGCTATTATGCAAGCAAAAGAACCAAGGTCTCATCAATGATCCAAGCATGTACTCTGCACATATCATCTGATTAAGGAGATCATTGGTCGAGGTGATGTACAGATAGAGAGAATTTTCACCGAGCAGAATATTGCTGATCCGTTGACGAAGTCATTATCACAGAAGAGCTTTGATTCTCATGTACTCGCCTATGATATTAGATACCAAGGCGATTGACTTTAGATTAAGTGAGAGATTTGTTAGCATAGTACCCTAAAGGTAATCGCCTTTGGTGCATTTTGTACAAAGTTGTGTAGAGACTTTATTTTCAAAAATAAAGAAGGGCATATTTCATTAATTTGGTGTTCATTAATTATGAATTGATAGTAATTTATAAGCAAATTGATGAAGTCCATGATATATGGCATAGCATGAAGGAAATTATGATGAGATCATACTAATGAGATTCCTATCGTATGCAATTATGTCAGTATCTAAATTATCCCTAGCTATAGTATTAATGAGATTGGACATCGTTAATTCGGATAGACTAACATATGTCAAACTCCTTGATTTGATCAAGCATTGGATCTCAGAAACTGATCACATGAGATGACTAGAGTTGAGATGTGAATGCTTACTAGAGATAGTAAGTACATTGGATGACCTACCATGAGATCATCACATGAATGTCTTATTTCAATATTAGTGATAATCTCATCATAGCAATGGTGTAAGTATCCTTAGACTTGAGATACTCAAGAATATCTTGGATACTAATTATGTGCTTTGATTCCATTCCTTGTTGCTTTGCAGATGTCACTCATAGGGTGGTGATTGGATATAACTTGAAGTATTCGAAGGTAACTAACTAATAGAGGATTCACCATTTCTGTGATAGTAGAAGATGATGCCCACAGCTTCTTGTCGGGGTCATTACTTAAAAATCTCTGGCTAGAGTATATATATCATAAAGAATGTCTTCATTGACATATAGAGTAATGAGTCCCAGGATGAAAACTGATAGCATTTGGACTAGATTTGACGTAGTCAATCTAGTGAGAGTTGACACTTTGCCGATACTCATAACTAAGTGGGGTATAGTATGGTGAAAGAACAAATTGCCCAACAATTATCTATGAGAGGGTTTATGGTGAGCACGGGTTCATTTGTCAAACTACTTACTTTTCGGTCAATTGAGGGTCATGATGTGTTGCTAGACACCACTCATGACTTGCTTGGATTAAGTGTTAATTTAAGTGGCCAACATAACCGGAAACCTAATGGGTCACACGCATAAGAGTGATTCAAAGGATTCATAAAATAGTTTTGGCTAGAGATCCATTATATGGAGAGCAGTAAAACCAAATAAATCTCAATGAGATCGAGATATGTCCCGGTGAGAAAGCGATATTGATATTGCTGAAGCAAGTTTTTGACGTTTCTCCACATTCAGAACCTGGTAGGGCCAATCCCAGTGTGACTGGACCACTTCAACATTTAATGCTTTTTATGAATAAGAGACAAAAACCACAAAAGAAAAAATAAGAAAGGTTAATAAGTAGTAGAATCGTGAGAAGCATGAATAATAAGGAACATTTTTCATGCTCATCCGTTGCTCGCCATCATCTTCTTAGAAGCTTCATCTTCTTCCTCTCTTTCATATGCTCTCCAAGAGCAAAGATAAGAGCTAGTACTTTCTTCTTTGTTCTAACTATTTATAGATCAAAGAGTTTGATTCTGTTAGATTCTTCGACTTCTACGTGGATATCATTAGAGACGGTCTCCTTTGGTCATTATGGTTTGAGAATTCTGATACTTCTTTGTATAGACACATAATACCGCACTACGTGTATGTGATGCACGCACCGAGATTTTTCTACAAGAGGTTCTCATGTCTAGGTCTTTTCTAGTATGTGTTTCTATCTTAATTTATTGTTACTCATTGTATTTTGCATTACCTTATCTTTTTGTTATATTTTATTATTGTTATTTTTATTATTTTGTTTTGTTTTTATTTTTTTAGTACTGTGTTGAATATATTTGCACAATCATTTACATTTTTGTCATATCGTCATATTGCATAGTAGTCTCTCTATTATGTAAAGATAAGACTACTTATTATAGGACCTTCCTAGATCTCGCAACTTATCCAGATTATAACTAGGCGTTGATGATGATAATTGGCCTTATAAAAAAAAGGGCCATGGTTTTGAAGTTTCCTTCATAGAGGGAAAATGTTTCTGACACATTCATGTATTTTCGAAGTCTATCCTTGGTATTTAGTTTTCCCTTTATAAGGAGCCACAAGATGATGGAGACATGGGGGCAAGCTTGCTCAAACCAAACAAAGTTTCACCATTCTGCATTTGGTAATTTCTCTTAATAAGTGTCTGTATGTGCTATTAGTAAAAATATGTGATTTTTTTATGTTTCCATAGTGTTTGATCCTTTGTAAGGGGATGTAATTCAACCAGTATTTGCTTAGCATGTACTAATTTATATATATAATGATTGTGTAGTGAGATTCACCTCTATCTTTAGAAAAATCCATTTTATGTACCTCTTATAATGATCGTAGTGTGGACCAATTGTCATGTTAAAAGGAAGCATAGGTACCATCTCCAATTTTACAAAGAAAGTCTCTTTTATGCAAATTCTTAAGGGTCATTATTTACCTTAGTGTCTAATATGTTTCTTGCTTTACCTCCTATTCCTAGTCACTACCTTGGTTAGCATAGTACAAACGAACCAATCTAACCTACATTGAATGTTGTTTGTTACTAGCCTCCATACCTTTTTTATCATTAGAATTTGTTTAGAAACCTTAAGTGGCAAGAATCTTAGACCCCCTTCCTTCCTAGTCTTACAACCTTCCTCCCACTTGAACTTAATTGGTGATCTACCTTCTGCCTTCCTATTCTATATAAACCTATTTTGGATTATGTTGATGGTTTTAATCAATTTCTTAAGAAACCATAAGTGTAAGGCCCAATACACATATAGATTACTCAACACCGACCTCACTAGTTATGTCATGTCTACTAATGACAGAAGTTTGCTTTTCTAGCTTGTAACCTTGTATGTATGCTATCTAGGAAAGGATTGAAATATGAAAGAGAGGGTCTTTTAGTGTTTATTGGAACCCTCAAATAGGTGATAGGTAGTTTGCTTCAATTTAATCGAATTAAGGAAACCAATGCGTTAGCTTGTGTGATTGCTCCATTTAAGATTAATATCTGACTTTTATTCTTGTTTATAGATATAACTAATAAGTCCTTGAATGATTATGATACTCCCATAAGCAAGGTAATAGAGATAGTGTCTACTTTGGAAAAAAGGAACAGGGCATCAACAAATGATAGTGAGAATATCTTTTGAGCTTGGCATTTTGAGCAAAGTTTGATTTTCCCTTCTTGTGTTAGGTTCCTAATTATTTTGATTAGCACCTCCATGGCTAAGGGAAGAGATAAGGGGATAATAGATCCCCTTGCTTTAGCCCCTTACTTCTTCATTTAATCTTGTGGGTTCTCCATTCGCCAATACCCTATATGACATTGTGGTAATACACTAGTTGATCCAATTTATAAAAAAAGCTCTGGGAACCCAAAAGTATATAAGGTTTTTATTAGGAAGGCAACCTAAGGAGTCAAAGAACAAGTGTACTTTTATAGCACAATTTCTTACTATTCTCTTTCTATTGTACCCCTTGAACAACTTTTGCACCATGAGGATGTTGTCTCTAGTTGACCTTCCCCTTATGAATGCTTCCTGAGAGCTGTTAGTTATTTTTTCAATGGATGGTTTTAGTTTGTTAGTGAGCATTTTGGCTATGATCTTTTGTATGACATTGAAACAGGAGATAAGTTCGTAATCTCTAATAGAGATCGAACTTCTCACCCTAGGAATTAAGCAAATGTAGGTTATATTTAGTTCTTTTAGTATTTTATCTTTCATGAAAAATTTGAGTACAACTTCTGTCACTATAGCAGTAGCTTAATCTAGGTATTGTGGGGTAGCTTCCCAAGTGACTAAGCCCCCTCGTAGTCCAATACTCTAGGGGCTTACTGTGAATACAAGCCAATATAGGTATGTGTTTGTGCCTTAGATCCTGGATATTGATACTTGGCTTCCATCCTTGTTATAAGAGAGGTTTATAATTACAGTACCATAGTCCCATATCTGATGTTTTCTATGCTAACTCAATAGAGTTGAACCTGAATAAGAAAATGTTGTTGTCATTCAACAATACTTCTTGAAGGCCTAATCCTTTCCATTGTTTTGTTGCTTAGGATAAGAAGACTATATCAGTGGCTAGAGGAGAAGCTTACAAGAATATGTATAGGGAGTTGGATATGGTTAAAGGAGTATAAAGAATTTTCAAGTTAGCAAGAGATTGGACATGTGAGACGGGAGATTTCAACCAAATTTGCTATATCCGGGACGAAGCAGAACAGGTACTCACAAAGGCCCAAGCCATCAAACAGAGGTGGCAGAGATACTTTTATGACCTTTATAATGAATACATATTGGTCAACATAGAATTAGGGGGACCCCTCGTGTCGAGACAATATCTAAACGGGAACCCATAGTTGAGGATCACAAGGAGAGAAATTACAAAGGTTCTGAGGGAGATGGGGAGCAGATGGGCCGAAGGGCCAAATGAGATCCCTATAGAGGTATGGAAGTGACTAGACACTGTAGGTATTGCATGGTTAGTTTAACTCTTTAATGTGATCCTCGAGTCAACCAAGATGTCAGATAAATGGATGATGAGTAGGTTAATCCCCTTATACAAGGCCAAAGGTGACATCCAACAATATCATCAATGTTACAACTATCGAGGCATCAAATTATTAAGTCATACCATGAAGATGTGGGAGAAGGTAGTTGAAAGGAGAATCTGGAGAGTTGTTTCGATATCAGACAACCAATTCGGATTTATGCCTGGTAGGTCTACAACAGAGGCAATACATCTACTTCGGAGATTAATGAAATGCTACAGGGAGCGAAAATGAGATTTGCATATAGTTTTTGTAGATTTGGAGAAAGCATGACAAGGTTCCTAAAGAACTCATATGGAGGTGTTTGGAGGCAAAAGACATTCCTAACACTTATATTAGAGTGATTAAGGATATGTATGAAGGAGCATTGACTAGTGTAAGGATGATTGGAGGCGATACGGAAGCGTTTTCTATTAGTGTTGGACTATACCAAGGCTCAACTTTAAGTCATTTTTTGTTCACATTTGTATTAGATGAACTTACTAAACATATGCAAGGAGAGGTACCTTAGTGTATGTTATTTGTAGACGGTATTGTCTTGGTGGATGAGACCAAGGAGGGGGTCAATGTCAAATTAGAACGTTGGAGAGAAGTGTTGGAATCGAAAAGTTTTTGGATGAGCAAGTCCAAGACAGAATATTTAAAATGCATCTTTTCGGGTAGTCAGATAGTACACGAGGCGGCGGTAGCAATTGGTACTGATATCTTACCATAAAAATTGAGTTGTAAATACCTAGGATCCATCATTTAGAGAGATAGTAATATCGATAATGATATATAGTACATCGTATTAGATCTGGGTAGGTTAAATGGCAAAGTGCGTCAGGTGTTCTCTGTGATAAAAAGGTCCCTCTAAGACTTAAAGGGAAGTTCTATAGAATGGTCATTCGGCCAACCATGTTATATGATGTAGAGTGCTGGCCTACTAAGCGTAGACATACGCGACAGTTGTTGATAGCAAAAATGCGAATGCTTAGGTAGATGTGTGACATTACCAAAAGAGATAGGGTGCGGAATAGGATAAAGAGAGACAGGCTACAGGTGGCTAGTATAGCTGACAAGTTGAGAGAGAAAAGACTTAGGTGGTTTGGGCATGTGAGCAGGATGCCCTCTGATGCTCCGGTTCGACGCAGTGAGAGAATAAACCTTAGTGACTACAAGAGGAGAAAAGGGAGGCCTTACAAGAACTGGAGGGAGGTGATCAAGATATATATGTCAGAGTTGGCCCTCACCGCCACAGTAGCTTGAATTAGAAAAGTTTGACGTGATAGGATAAGGGTAAACAACATACCATAGAGCCCTTGCGCTTCATCCTTACCGCCTAGGGAGTTTTTTTTTCAGGTGTAGGGGGAAGATTCCCGCGATGGACGTATAAAACCGTAGGATTGCCACATTCTTAGGGAACTAATCAGGGAATACTCATAGTGCAACTAACAACGAGAAAAGCTGGTCTTTGCAAGGCGAAAGGTAATAGCAGATTATGGTCACCATCAGGTATATATATGAATTTACTGCCAGTCTTTACATAGTTACTCTTTTTAACCTACATTACTATTATCCTGTCACATATGCATATGGGCCTACTGGAAATAACATCTCTATAATGTAGGGGTAAAGATGCGTACTATCAGGCCCTCCATGTAGCGCCCCCTCACCGCAGGGTACACACCGAGACGCCCGTGGGTCGTTCCGACGTATATCCCACAGCAAGGAAGTGCTACGATCACAAACGATCACT
>JANVCQ010000028.1:0-11262 GCA_025531925.1 Erythroxylum plowmanianum | reverse complement strand
TCAAAATCATCAAACTCCATCAATTTCTTAAAACATAATTACAAACTTCATATACAATCTTACTTATTTCATTTATTTTTTTTTTATTGCTAAAATTCACTTAAAGATCGGGGTCCAACATAATAAGTTAATAATATTAAACATTATAGTTTTAAATACTGAATTGTTTTTTTTAATAAACGTTGAATTGTTAAGAAATCATATATAAGATATGATTTACCAAAAGATAGAAGTTGGATTAGAAAATTTTGAAATAAGTGAAAAATGTGTAGAAAAAGTTATGCAAGTTTGGATATTCTACAAGTTTCTTTATCTTACGGATTAAAGCGAAAATTCGTAAGTGATTTTGTTCAATTGATCAACGATATATGTATGTTTCTATCCTATCATGTTATCCGCAAGTGAAAATTTTCTTGTAGTTGTTAATTTCTTTCTTCCCATAAACGACTTTGGTTTTCTCAATTCCTTCATTTCTTTATCTTTAAAACGAACCATTCATTTCAGTCTCATTTGGAGGCTAACATAAACGCTATTGTTTACCGGTTATGTACTTCCTACAGTTTCTTTGTCGGTTTGAATGGGACGCAAAATAATCACTACTTACGTCAATTTTCGGACTAAGCAAAGACTTTTGGTTTGCGCTACATAAAATTTTCGGACTAAGCAAAGACTTTTGGTTACCAATGCGCTACATAAATAAGTATTTCCTGAGCTCTATATCTTTGTATGAATAAGAAAATCAATAGCTTTCCAGATCAATAAAACATAAAACAACAGAGATTTCTATGGTGGCTGGTTTGATATGGCATCCTAAGAATTTGAACTTACCCCCTTGGTATATGTTTAGGTTAGTAGACCTTATATGACAAGTATTTTTCCCCCCTTATACTTTACCTTAATAAGTTATAGCTTAAACTAAAAATAATATTTTTGAAGCAAAAAATAACTGGAACGTAATTATCTTGAAAAATATAACTGGAAAGTAATTATATATCTGTTATTAAGAGAAATAATGTTGATAATTGAAGAACATAAAAATGAAATAGATCAATGTTTTGATAAGAGTTGCATGAACTGAACTTGTCTATTCAAGACGACCACTACAAGTTACATTCAAGACGCCCATTACAAGTTGTGCAATTATCTTGTCACCGCCGTATACCCAAAGTCTCTCAAGCGGTTTGCATGTGAGAATCTGGCAATCGCATTATTGGAACACTACAAAATGTCAGCTTTTCCAATTACTTTAGTTGCTATTCCATCTTTATTTCTTAATTATAATTTTTGGATAAGTTTAGAATCAGTGCTCCAAAAAAATATAAATTAACCATGAAATTCTTCTTTGTTTCTTTTGTCAGTAATTGGGAAAATATCAGAAAACTTACTTACCATTCCTCCAACGAACAAAATTTTCTTTTGTCAACGAATAAACTTGAGACCGTTTGGTGGGAGGATAGTGATCGAGTTAATTACCTTCCACTCCTTTGCCTCGGGATCATTTTTCGTCTCGTTGTCAACATGGAAGCAGACTGGACAAGCATGACTTGCAATAAACACCACGTGGTCCGTGTTCCGTAATCAGTGAAGGTATAGGCACAGACGCGTAGTGTACAATGTTTGGACTCTTAATTGCCAATAAAATAATGATAATTTGCCAAAGGCATTCACATGGTTGAAAGGGATCAATTCTTCTGTTATTATTTTTGTGTGTTATTATGTGCTTCTCTTCCTCTATCAATTCATTAAATACCACCTGTGCCCTATTGGAGTATCATACATACACAGGATATGGTTATAACTCAATGATTGTTTGTTAAACGCAAGAAGATTTATAGCAATGATGACAAGGATCAATTCATTTGTCCGAGCGGGAATTACAGAAACGACCATTTCAAAGGAGGAAGGAACGGCTCGTTTAGTCCTACCAAATTATAGATTTCAGATACCTTCCTCTGCCCAATCGATCGGTCTATGTCCCTTTCTAAGCCTTACAAAGTGTTGTTACGTTGTGGGGTAAATCAATCTTGCCAACTTGACAATCTTCCAGGGTGTGAACTACAAAGGGAACAAGATCTTTTGTCCAGTTTTATGATGTCTTATTATGTCCAGTAAATCTTAACCATTTATTTATGTGGGTCTCATATAAGCTCCACATAAATAAACGTGGAATCCGCATAAATAAATGACTGAGATTTATTGGACACAATAAGACACCATAAAAACTGGACAGAAAATCTGGATTCACTACAAAGCACCCGCTAGGTTCCTCTGTTTCTCACCCCTTGTTTGAAGTTTGAACGGATCAAATTGAAAGCAGAATTTCGTTTGCTTTTTTGAGTTCAGATCTTTTTGTGGATTCATTTTATTCGGTTTTCCAACGTTACATGGGAAAGCTCCCAAATCGTAGGTATACATTAATAATGTAATCAATGTACCACTTGCATTTTGTACACACGTAGGAAGTCTTTACCGGCTGAAACTGGCCCAACGCAAATATTCAACGAATTTTGGACAGCCTACCTAAGGATACCTACAAGGAAGAAGCACGTTTGTCGTTTGTCACTTGTCAGTAGGCCCAAAGCCACTGCGTGTTGTCGTTCTACCTTCTCATTATATGAACTTTGGAATGAAGGTCAACATTTGAGGTCGTTCGATTGGTCACGTCTTAGAATTTGAAATTTATATATATATAAGTATTCAAATATTTTTTTATTAGGAATTGAGTTTATCCGTAAATTCTTCAATTATTATTTCTTTGAAAATTTTATTTAGTACAATTAAAAAATATTGGTAGGCTAATATATTTTTTGAAATTTATTTGATGTGCATTAAAAAAGTAAAAGTCAACAAATTTTAATACACAAGATTTCTCACCTTGTAAGAATTCGAAGGAGGGATATCAACTGTACACAACTTTTTTTTATATATTTTTACAAAAAAATTATTTCTATAACTTAAACCTATAACTTTTTGATTATAAAAGAGTAATTTTTTATATGCAATAAAAATAATTATAAATTCAGAATTTTTACTCAACATATATAAAAAATATTTATTGGCACTTCTCGTCGTAAATAGAGAAAAGGTACGAGAAAAATCCCATCGAAGCAAATTTTTTGTTTGAGCTAACAAACATGCCAAATCACAACAGTATAAGTAACATATAACTATTGAGTAAATTCTTATTATAAGAAATTTGTGATAAATTAAATAGCTAAAAGCTTCACGAGATCTTACAGGATATTCGGTTAACTCGAATAATCAATCTATTTTTGGTAATAGAATACTACCATGTTTGGTTGAAAAAAACATAGTAAATATATAATTCAATAGTTTACTTATTCCTTGAGTTTGAGGGATAAGTAAACCTATCACTCCTATCTTTATCAATTTCAAGTGTATTTTAAGTGATTGAGAATAAAATTGAAGACATATTAAACAAAAATATCTTTAAGGAATTTACATAATTACTTAGCTCCTATAATAATAATAATAATAATAATAATAATAATAATAATAATGTAATTAGTGGGAATTAGTTGGATATTTTAACCTTTTTGTTAGTTATTTCTTTGTCATTCTAAATTTATGTTTTCAAACCAGCCATTGACATTACTCATTATTAGAAATTTTTAGAAATAAACCAAATTAAATAATACTTATTCCATTTCATTCTTCATCTATTCTATTATTAAAGAATCATTATTTCATTTCTTATATATTTCAGGAGGTGAACTCAATGCCTTGTTACTCTATTTTATTGAAATATTCATTATTATTTAGACAAAGCTATTATTCAATCAAAAGTAAAATAAACTATATTAATGGCAGTATTGAGAAAATCCTTCTTTGTTTCAAAAAGAGCATAGTACTCTCCATCAAAATTTACAATATAGAACAGGAAGTTTGATTTTGATCTCCTCCTTAACGAGTTATAATGGGCTAATATTCCAATGATAAATTACAGGAAACTTTATTTTGTCTTGTAGCTTTTCTTTTGAAATGTAGTCGAGGGAACATGTGAGATCGTGTTTAAGACCTTGAAATAAGTATGACTTTATACGTCTAAAAATTATTTTTAATACATTTTTGTGATTCAATTAAGATGAACTGTAGAGCTAAACTGTCCCCTAATAATTTTTTTTTTAATTTTCTAAGACACATAAGAGTCAATTATGATCCTGTTTTTGGTTCTAGAAAGATTCTGAAAATCACAATGAATCACAAAATTGACAAACATGGTTTCTTTGGCTTATCGGAGCATATACATGTTCGTATTCAAAATAATGAAAAATTATTTCGTTCATGGGACCAGTTGCCAGCGTATTTGCAGAATAAATTTCAATGAAACCAGTCAAACCTCACTATTGCCAGCCAAGAACCGTGGCATGAGTTCAATTCAGTACGTCACTGCATGAATTGACTCATGGATAAGCGAATAGGAAGACCTTAGAGAGAAGTAAGAAACAAAAAGTTCGAAGTGAGAGTCCCCACTAGTTTCTATAAGTAAAGCAATGCCCATCTATGGGATATGCATTTGGAAGACGTTACATAATTGAAGAGAGCTAACTCCTGGGATCGAGATGGAGTCTGCAGGAAGGGTAAACAGCGTAGAATTCATGAATATCGAAGATGGGGCTCATGTTAATCCTAATGGGCCTGATGATCAAAGTGTCAGCGCTTCGGCTCACACGGTTGGCCAAGGTATATACATGCCTCATGTTTAATCTCTTAATCTTTGCGACTATCCAACATCTAAAACAGTGAATGGCCAGATTTTGTAGTAGAGGCTTCTACTTCTCTGGAAAATACTGCTCAGTGAAAAATATTCATAATTTTTTTCAAAACCTTCTTAATTCTGTTAATAATTTTCATGACCTGAATTTAATTTGGCACTGCAGATTCTTGGAAACAAGTGGGATTCATGTTGGTGACATGCTTCAACTGTGGGTACATACTGAGTTATTCAAGTCTGGTAATGGTGCCTCTAGGTTGGACATGGAGTATCATAATCCTACTGGTCATCGGCTTCTATAGTGCTTATGCTAACTGGCTATTAGCTGCGTTTCATTTCATTGAAGGCAAGAGGTTTATCAGATACAGAGACCTTATGGGGTTTGTTTTCGGTGTGTAAACATCTACCCGTATCTTTCATTTTCGTCTCACCCTATAATAAATACATAAGAAGTACTCTCTTCTGTTTAAAATAAGTGTTGTTTTAGAGAGATGCACACTTATTAAGAAAGTTAGTGAAATGTTTGATATATCCTTATTAATTGCATGTTGAATTGCCTTGAAAATGTAATTTGTATAATTAGGATGTGAGAAAAATTAAAGGGTAATTTTGAAAATAAAATTATAAACATTCATGAAAAATTATGAACAACACTTATTTTGAATAATTAAAATCCCTCTAAAACGACACTTATTTTGAATAGGAGAGAGTATGTGATAGGATGCTTTTTCTTTACATCTTTTTGCAGGAAAATATTTCTATTACGTCACATATTTTAGCCAGTTTACGTCGTTTATTCTCGCCAACATGGGTTTCATTCTCCTTGGAGGAAGAGCTTTGAAGGTATATTGCACAGAATTGTTTGCATATATCCGTAGCTTTTCCGGTGTCTGGTATTGGCTGTAAAATAGATATGCTTTTCCTTTTTGCTTGCTATATAGGAAATGCAGTTGGCTTTCAGCGACTCAGCATGGAGGCTTCAATATTACATCATCTTCGCTGGACTGGCCTATTTCTTATTCGCATTTCTGATCCCAACAATGTCCGCTATGAGGACGTGGTTGATGGTCTCTGCTGTTATCACTTCTGCTTATGTCATCCTCCTCATCGTTATGGTTGTTGATGATGGTACATAGTAGTCCTGTTCCTAGTTTCCAGGGCCCATACTAGCAAGTAGCCTCACCCTTCTCGGTGTTTGCTTTATGTATATAGCTTACGTATCTCTTTCTCCCTCAATAACCTGCCAGGACGATCAAATAAAAAGAACTACGACGTTGGAGGAAGCCAAGTGGGCAAAGTCTTCAATGCTTTTGCTTCAATTTCAGCACTCATTACTGCCAACTCCGGAGGGTTGCTACCAGAAATCCAGGTAGAGCAATAGAGAACACGTCAAAAGCATATGTAAGCATTTGATAAACATGCTTATTAAGTTTGATCTAAATGTTCGTTTTTTGCAATGGCAGTCAACTTTGCGGCAGCCGGCAGTGAAGAATATGAGGAAAGCTTTGGTAACACAGTTCACAGTGGGAATCCTCTTTTATTATGGCGTGACTGTGGTTGGATACTGGGCTTATGGTTCATCTGTTTCGTGGTACCTTCCGCAGCAGATTTCAGGTCCCAAGTGGGTTAAGATTCTAATAAACTTTCTAGTGTTTCTACAGTCTATAATCTCCCAAATGGTATGATCTCTATACTTCTCGTTAGTTTGGTTTCTTAAGTCCTAAATGTCTACTGACAAGTTTAAATTGGTATTGATAAGTGACAACATTTCCGTCTCATTTATTAAAGTCCGAATCATTAAATCGAGATAGCAACATCAAGCTAAAGGTTTTGCTTTCCTTAACAATTTCATTGTCTTGCCAGCAACTTCAGTCTGATGTCGGACATAAATGTCATTTTATGTGGGTCTTGCTTGCCATTAATGTCAAAGTCAACTGTTTGATTCTTTTGTAACAGCTGGTTTACTCTCTATGGATACCAAGGTCCAACATTAGTAGCCTTTTTTCCTTTATTATTAATTTAGAAATTAGCTAGCTTATCAACTTCTAGCGTATAATTCCTGAAGAGGAATACTAAACTTAGTTATCTTCTTTCTTTAGAATACGTATAACTATATTCACTTTTTTTTTTATGTGCTCTTTTCTTTTGTTCTATTTCAACGGTAGTCTACTATTGTTCCAACTTATATCAATTGAAAAACATAAATAAAACAGACGTTCGCTGCGCCGGTTCATGAGGCACTTGATACCAAGTTCCTAGACGTGAAGGAGAAATTGCATTCAAGCAAAAATATTAAGAGGCTTTTCGTCCTTCGTGCTCTTTTCTACACCGCAAACACCTTCATCACAACGGCTTTTCCTTTCATGGGAGACTTTGTAACTTTGGTAGGAGCATTCTCTCTCACTACTCTCACCTTTGTCTTCCCAAGCATGATCTTCCTCAAGGTAATTAATTGATTATTGTTTCTTTCGCCCTCTTTACAATAAGTTAATTTGCTAGCCTATATCTGAGTGCACGTATGCTTTGTTTGATCTGTGTGTCACAGGTAAAGGGAAAGACGGCAAGAATAGAGAAGAAGATTTGGCACTGGTTCAATGTTATTGCCTTTTCTCTACTTACAGTAGCAACCTCAATTTCTGCAGTCCGCTTAATCGTCAAGGACGTCGCACAATACAGCTTATTTGCAGGCGCATAATCAAATGAGAAGTTTTAAGCATCAATCTTTACAAGCTCTCCATCAGATGATAAGTTCTAAGAACAATATGATGAGTTCTAAGAACAACCCTTTGCGTATACTAATATTCGTGTGTAAGCTAATTAATTCATGTTGTTTAATTAGCTTTAGTGCGGATTTATAAGGTCTATTGTTGTTAGTATAGACTGTAGTTAAACCTCCAAATTTTGTTAATATAGCCTATAGATCAGTGCTTTGTATGTTGTCCCTGTAGAAGCCTTTGTATATTTGCCCTGTAGCACACAATATCTCCTACTGTGCATTGAATACTTGTAGGGCTCTTTCTCCTCTCTCTTCTAGGAATCAATTAAGTCATATTAGCTCTTTTGAATTCCCCAGTATATCTTTTAATCTTAGGATTTTTTTTACTTGTCCGTAGCTTCTTTCTGTATAATTTCTTTGACAGGAATTCTTAAATAAGTAGTTGGATAGAAATACATAACCCTTCTTATTCAAATGGCAACTATTTTCATTTAAGTTAGTATTACTTCTCTTTTTTGAAGTTTAATTCATGTTTACTTCTTTTTTGGCACCAAAATATAAATTCTCTTGATGTACTTTAGAAATAATCAAATTTGAAACTAAAATTTTGACTTGTCTCTTTATCAAAGGAGCTCATTCAATTTTGATATATGTATTAAATTAGAAAATATAAAGTTAAAGGTTTACATTAATTAATTAATTGAGGGAGTTTCCTAATCAAGCATAAGATAAAATAGAATTGAAAGGAATCTAATCTGTTGGTTAATTAGAATTGTTTTTTACTCAAATTTATGGATTCAAATATGGAGAAAACGAACAAGTATAATTCTTGTAACCTAAATTGAACTATTACGTTTAAATTTCTCAAAACGACTAACTAGTGAGTGTGCCCACAGCCTTATAACTGAAATATCTTATCAGTCTGACTGGTCCTTTATGTTTTTAGTGGATTGTCGCATTGTATCAATTTGTCTGATGATTGAGTACGAAAACAACGTAACCGCAATGGCATTTGATAATTGACAGAGGCGTTTATGGTGGAAATTAATTGGTTAACAAAGGAAGGAACATAAACCGAGTCGAAGCGGCGCGGGCTCTCATATACCGAAAGAAACAGTTCGACGCTTTGAAATGAAATAGAGTTAGATTGGGATTCGTCCTTTTACATTAAATAAAGGTTGAAAATAGTTTAGCCGATATTTTTTTTATATCAATTTATATCGTAATATTCACAAAAATAATATGATTTGAACCTTTAAACTTAATTTTGATAAATTTCTTTTTAGCTCGTGACATTATTAATTTGTATCATGTGACATATCAATTGTACAATTTTAATTATGCATAATTCAGTAGAGTAATTATAATCTTTTAATTATTTAAAATATTAAAATAAACACAAATTATGTTTTGATAAAGATGTAATTTGTCATTTAACGGTTTGTACAAATTTTAAGATAATCATTATAATTATATATGTATTTCGGCATCACAGGTCGCTAATATGTGAAATGTGACATGTTATTTGTACAATTCTAGTTATGAAATTCTATTATTTATTTTTGTTATATTTAATTATTTAAAATATTAAAATAATTTTTTTATTTTTGTATTTGAAACAAAAATTTGTTAACTTTTTAACAAATCCTAAATTGAGATTAGCAAAAAAAAGTCACTCATTTTTTATGTTCCATTTTCACAAAAATCACTTCTTCTCAAACCCAAAACTCTCCTTTTCTTATTTGAAGCAAATCTTTATTTTTCTTCTTACTAGTAGACATAGTTGTAACATCTAAAAGAGTTTGAGAAATATACTGCATGGATATTTTAGTTTCTTCTCTTAATTCCAAATTATAGGCTTCATCAAGAGAAGGAAAAGACTTCATAATCATAATTTGTGACAAAAAAAAAGCAAAATACGATTCATTCAAACAATTTAAGAATTTGAAAACATCATCCTTATGTTGAAGATCAACAAATTTTTGGAAGCAATCAACATTACAATTTCCACAAAAGCAATAAGGTAAAGGTCTAAAAATTCTCAATTCTTCAAGAATTCCAAAAAGCTCAATGAAATAAGTATCAATTTGATTTACACCTTGAGTCAAAGTATAAAGAGAAAGTTAAAGGTTACAGATCTTTGTTTCATCAGGTTGAGATAATCGATTCTTTAGTGTATTCCAAATTACTATAGCAGAGTTGAAGTAAAAAAATTATAGAAGCATGATAAGAGCTCATCAGCTGAAGAGTGAAAGTAAAAATATGTGTTGTAAATGATGTAGTATTGTAATAATATGTAAATGCTTAAAACATTGCTGTGTGTATAAGACATTTGTTACGTAATGATTGGATAGCCACCAACGGTTATTATATCTAGTCGTTAATATAATTGTTGGAGGCGGAAGAGGAAAACCAATGAATAGCAGATTGATGGAGTTTCTCTCTCTACCAATTCTATCTCTTCGTTATCTCTATTCAGTAGTTGTTCTTAATCCCTAATTTCTTAGTTATCTACATCATAAATATCTCTTAACATAAATTAGTATCATAGCCAAGATCTTAGACTTTAGCATACGGTACTACATGGTGGAAGGAACCAGAGGTCAAGAATGGAGGCAAATAAGGAAGGTCTGCGGAATCAAATGCACGAATTGGAGATAAGACATAAACAAAGCACTCAGGAATTGAAGGAGTGGATCACTCAGCTATATCAAAAAGATAATGGTGATAATGGAATACGAGGAAATGTTGATCGAGGGTTCCTGAAGCTGGAAATGGAGACAATTAATATAGGGGACACTACACCATTCCTACGCATTGCAGTAAGATTGAGTTGTTGGTTTGTTCAAAGGAAAAATTTTGCAAGCTTGAGTGTTTAAATGTGAGCAATTTTTTACGTTGGACCAGACACTAGCGAAGTTGAAATTGGTTTTAGCTATGATGTGCATAGGGAGTGAAGCTTTAGCTTGGCATAAGTTGTATGTAAGCATAATAACCCGAGATCCTCTTAGTTATGGTGAGTATCTGTTGGAATTGGAACAGAGAATTGGAGAATCGACTTTTGAAGACCTGGTGGGGGAACTAAAAGGATTGAGACAGAGTGGAACAATGAAGGAGTATTGTGCAGAGTTTGATATGCTATCACAAAAACTAATGATGCCAAAGCCTTATTTGGTTAGTATGGTTTTGAGAGTGTTAAAGGTGGAGATAGAATAGCTAGTGAAATTATGGAATCCCATGACTCTTCAACAAGTATATGATTTGGAGAGGGAACATGAAATGGTGGCAATACATTGTGGGATGGTGAGAAGGTTCAATTAGAGGCTCAAATTATGCAGGAAACTCACTGAACATGTTGAAATCCTCACAAGGCTTCTTACCTACTCCTATGTATGGAAATTAGAAAGGAGAAGACCACTTCTAGCAGAGAATTGGATGATCGCAGAGCTAAGGGGTTATGTTTTTGGTATGAAGAAAAATTAATCCTTGGTCATAAGTGCAAGAAGAAAATGTTGCAAATGTGTGTCAAAATCTTAAATGGCAGATGGGGGAAAAGAATTTTGCACAGATGCTTTGGTCATTAATATAGGTGGGGCTGATATGGTGTTAGGGGTTCAGTGGTTATCTATATTGAATGACATAATTTTCAATTATGTCAAACGAACCAAGAAGTTCTGTTGGTATGGTAAGGGGATAGAGTTGTTAAGTGAAGGTTACAGAAATCTAGTGGAAATATGTTAGGGCCAATGACAAGAATAACACTAAGCCTAGGATAGGGAGAGTGTATTCACGTAGAAAGAAAGAGGGGGCT